>ML430779.1:1341-20749 GCA_005239525.1 Nicotiana knightiana
TTGAAGGTGAGAGGAGAGGATTTAGAAGAGAAGAAGAAGAAGAAGAAAGGAGAGAAAGGAAATAGGGGGCGATTTTTCGGAGGTTTGGGGTTTAAATACCTAAAGATGATTAAATCAGGGCCATTGGATCAAGTCAATATGTGTGGCTAAGATTAAATCTCAGCCACTTAACCAAAACGACGTCGTTTTGGCACGTCTGGTTGGGGTCTTGAGCTGGGCGGGTCAGGTGCTTTGGGCCGCTGATTTTGGTCCATTTTTGGGCCAATTTCTTCTTCAAAAAGCAAAGCCCAGTCCCTTAACCCCCTTATCAAACTAATTAAACTAAAAATCTAATACTAAAAATCTACAAACACACAAAAATAATTATTCTAAAGTATAAGGTAAAAGAAAAACAAAACAAACAAAACAAAAAAAAAACAAAAATTAGGCATTTACAGGATAGAGCTAAAATCTAACACGTGGGACGGGTCACCATGATATTTTCGGAGCATAGACACGTGGAATACCGGATGAACTTAGGATAATCTTGGAGGCAATGCAAGTCTATAAGCTACCTCCCCCACTCTATCAAGAATCTCAAATGGCCTGATATACCTAGGGCTCAACTTACTCTTCTTCCCCTTNTTCCCAAATCTCATAACACCCTTCATGGGCGACACACGAAGCAATACTCTCTCTCCAACCATGAGTGCCACATCACGAACCTTACGATCAGCATAACTCTTTTGCCTAGACTGAGCTGCACGAAGTCTCTCTTGAATAATCTTGACCTTATCTAAGGCCTCCTGAACTAAGTCCGTACCCAACAACCAAGCCTCTCCCGGCTCAAACCATCCAACTGGCGATCTGCACCGTCTACCATATAACGCCTCATAAGGAGCCATCTGAATGCTCGACTGATAACTATTATATAAGAAAACTCCGCTAACGGAAAAAATTGATCCCACGAACCTCCAAAGTCAATAACATAAACGGGGAGCATATCCTCCAATATCTGAATGGCACGCTCGGACTACCCGTTAGTCTGAGGGTGAAATGTTGTACTGAACTCCACTCGGGTACCCAACTCACGCTGAACTGCTCTCCAAAAGTGCGAAGTAAACTGCGTACCTCGATCAGAAATGATAGACACGGACACACCATGAAGGTGAACTATCTCCCGAATATATAACTCAACCAACCGCTATGAAGTATAAGTACTTGTCACAGGAGTAAAATATGCTGATTTAGTCAGCCTATCCACAACCACCCAAACTGCGTCGAATTTACTCTGAGTTCGTGGGAGCCCAACAAAGAATTCCATAGTGATACGCTCCCACTTCCACTCAGGATTCTCTATTTGCTGAAGCAAACCACCAAGTCTATAATGTTCATACTTTACCTACTGACAATTTAAGCAACGAGCCATATACGCCACAATGTCCTTTTTCATCCTTCCTACCAATAATGCTGCCTCAAATCTTGGTACATTTTAGCTGCACCTGGGGTGATACAATATGGTGACATCATGATCTTTTAGTAATTCTAACCATCTACGCTGCCTCAAATTTAGATCTTTCTAGTGGAATAAGTATTGGAGGCTGCGATGGTCAGTAAAAACCTCACACGGCACGCCATAACGATAATGCCTCCAAATTTTCAATGTATACACAATGGCTGCCAACTCTAAGCCATGAACATGGTAATTCTTCTCATGGACTTCCAACTGACGAGACGCATATGCAATCACCCTGCCATCCTGCATCAACACTGTTCTAAGGCCAACTCGGGAAGCATCATAATACACCGTGAAAGACCCCGAATCTGATGGTAACACCAACACCGGTGCTGAAGTCAAGGTTGTCTTGAGCTTCTGAAAGCTCCACATACACTCGTATGACCATTTGAATGGAATACCCTTTCGGCTCAATATGATCTTTATAGTTGTTCATACTCAATTACAGAATCACCCAATAACTTCACGTAACAATAATCCCCTTTCTACCCATCACAATACTGATAACGAGATGTGATTCATGAAGACCTCATAATTATATACCCGAATTAACGTGTCTCATTTAACACCACGCGGGCGTGCACATACGTCGTAGGTCAAAGCTCAATAATTATAACACGGATTTGGAAAATTATGCACAGTTAATTAATTAATTTATTTAGTTATTTACTTATTATTAGTATTACTTTTATTATTATTTGTTCATTTATTATTATGATTATCATCATTACTTTATACATAAATTGTTGAATAAGCCTAAGAGGCATGACTCCCTACCAGTACTATAGTAAAAGTTTAACTCACAAGGGAGAATTGAAACACAAGAATTTCCATCACAAGGACCTCGTCCGTACATAACTTCCACCGCGGCTCATAGCCCAATTTAAACATCTCAAATCATGTTAAAATGCGAGGATCTCGTCCTCAATTCTAAATCACAAGCAACATGCGTATCGTGCCAATCGAAACATTCCATTTCCTTCCTTTAAATATTTTTCGCTAAACAAAACTACAACACCTAATGATAAACATAGCTAAATCCATAGAGTTTCTTAATATAAGTATTCACATAACTAGATTTTAGAGTTACGAGGCTCACCCGAGAGTGGAGCATATTGGAAGAATTTTATTAGATACGCATAACCGTATTAAGTTCAGGAAATCATCACTTTATAATAATTGGAGATTGTTCTTGTAATGACACCATTCAATGTAACGACCTCAGCCATACCATAGAAAATATATCAACAGGCTGGGTCTCCACTTCTAGGAATCTGACCTCCACTTTTGACATTCCGACTCCTTTTTCCCTAGCTGGTTATATGAGTTGAGTTATAACTGCAATGGGGCACGTAGCCTGAGTGTTCTGATGAAATATGACTCTTCAAAGTGTAGGACAATTTCTATCACTCGCCGAAATGAAGTATCAACCTGCCCTGAGTCGTACAAAAATTTTACAATCATATTTGAGTCTGTGAACTTGCTCTCTGGCTATATGAACGGAAGTAGGAGTATGACGGACTAACTTATCGAACCTGATGGCATATTCTGACACCGTCATATGACCTGAAAAAACCGTTCAAACCTTATGCTCCACGTATTATGGAGAGTCCGAGAAATAAATATTTCAAAAGCATTTATGAGAACTGGGTCAAGTAGTTGATGTTGCACTAGCTGGTCGTCCTCTTCGTAGGTTTGCCTCAACCACCGGCGACCAATTTCTCCTTTATCATGTTGAGTCAACACCGCTGAGCTACCCCACTTATTCATATACTCTTCGTTCTTCTTTTGGGGTAAGTCTCATCTCTATTGACACACAATGATCACAAAAGTAGAGCTCTATACCGACAAATCTTGGCACGAACCATGTAGTCTAGAAGCTTGTTAATCATTGTACTCCCTCTGGAGCACCCCCAAAATCCGCAAGCGTGACTTTCGCGCTGAGTATACCTTCTTTAGATTTAAAGTTGTTTGGATAACTTCTTTGGTACTGAGGTATATGGTTATTAAGGAGGCAGACATACCGCAAGTCCTAGCTTTATCTCTTGAAAAATCTCAGGCCTTATACATTCCAAGCCAAAACTGATATAACACATGACCCCGCAATCTATTCCATGACGGTGGACTCCCCCACTTGGCACGAAGTCCTAGGTCACAACGTTTGATAATACACAATGTTAAACTTCACAGCTCATATAAATCAACCTCGTTGCCTCCATCTTATTCCCATGATATGCAATACTGGAGTAGCTATAATTCCTTCTGGAGTCTGAATTAGTCCAACATGTACCGACTGAGCTTGAACCTCCACATCTAGATCCACTTGAGATTGTAATATAGGTGTCGAGGTTCGAGCTCTAGACTGAGCTCTTCTTCCGTCTCTTCCCCTAATCGTAGATGTCATTAGGGCTTCATCTCTTGTCCGGTTGTAGACGATTTTCGTGTTGTCGAGATTTGTGAGAGGACAAGAATAGACACGTTCAATCATCAATGGTAGAATGAATTTGCACGATAGAGTAGAATAGAAGTGAAATTGTTCCTAACTTCATAGCCTCTGAGAGATAAGTACAGACGTATCCGTACCGATCCTTCAGACTCTACCAAGTTTGTTCGTGAATTGTGAGACCTAAGCAACCTAGTGCTCTGATACCAACTTGTCACGACCCAAATTCCCAACCTTAGGGATCGTAATGGCGCCTAATACCACACTTTCTAGGCAAGCCATTGTTAGAGTTCGCTTAACTATTTCCTTTAATTAACCATTTAAACTAGATAAAATAATTTTAAATTAAATTTGATCTAATGGATTTCAATAAATAATTCCAAATACAAAATAATAAACAATCAGTTAAACCGAGCCACGAACTAATTATATAAATAAACCTAGAACTACCCCAGAGTCTGGTGTCACAATTCACGAACTACTAAAGAATACTACAAATACTGGGCTGAAAGAAATAGTACAACTGTCGTGAATATAATAAAATAATTTTATAAATAATGGGATAAGACTTTCGGGATCTGCGAGCGCCGGCAGATATACCTCGTGTCTCTGAATAAATGAATAGTCGCTCTAAATATCTCTAATGTTGGTCAGTACCTGAATCTGCACAAAAGAGTGCAGAGTGTAGTATAAGTACAACCGACCCCATGTACTGAGTAAGTGTCGAGCCTAACCTCGACGAAATAGTGACGAGGCTACGACGGGGCATTAACAACATATAACCTGTGACAATAATATATGAAGCAAGAAGGAAAAGTCTAAACAAATAAATAAACACGCAACATCAATAAAATAACCCAGCCGCCTTTTTCCAGGTTTCAGCTATAACCAATACTCAAGTAAATCTCCAAGTTTCCAAACTTCACTTTAAAATAATCACATGTACGAAATATAAGAAAAATCGTAGAGTAAAACAAGAATTTCCAAATCCTTAAAATTTAAAAATCAGTAAAGCATCATTATTCCCAATTTTTACTGTTTTGTTGCGGCGTGAAATCCAATCCCACTTATTCACCCTTATTGCAATCAATTTATTCACCCCTATCACAATCAATTATCCACCCTTATCACAGCCCCCTTATCACAATCAATTTTGTTTATTCATCAAAAACTTTCACAGTGCAGGCCAAGCCTTTCACAACACTTTTATATCATCCCACAATAAAACCAGCCAAAATATATATATCACCTCCGTAACACTGTCAACCCAACTCAGTCTTTATGTACCATGATAAAATCAAGAGAACAGCCAACACTTTTAGCACACTTACAACAACAATTGGAAATAATCAATTGAGGTCAAATAATCACGTGAACCTCAACAATCACGAAACACTTAAACATCATTTCTCAACTTCCTCAATAATATCAAAATGAAACCAACATGAACAAAAATATATATACATCGTAAAAACAATGCAAAACCGCTCAACCATTTTGTACCAGAAGGAAACCAGCTAAAACAACCAATACTCTTTCCAAAATAACCACAACAATATTTAACAACAAAATAATAAGGCTAAGTAGTCATAGAAACAATAATGAACAATTAAGACAAGAATCAATTAAGTTGGGAACGGGAAAGGGATCATGTTTAACATGCAATTTGGTGGTGCATAGATACTCGTCACCTCACCTATACACCACACACATGCATTTCACATAGCAAACAACTGGGGATTCCTATTCCCTCAAGTCAAAGTTAGACCAAACACTTACCTCAATTTCGCAGGTCACTCACTGCTCAATTATGGCTTTTCCTTTAGAATCTTGCTCTAACTTGCTTGAATCTAATCATAATTAACTCAATATAATTAATTAAGGCTGAAGGAACTAACTTTATTGAAAATTATAATTTTTCCTAAGTTTTCTAAAAAAAAAGTGAAAACCCGAGCCTGGACCCGCTTGATCTAAACTCGGGGTTCGAACCAAATTACGTTTACCCATTCACCCACGAACCCGAATATACAATTAGTTTTGAATTCCGACCTCAATTCGATATAAAAAATTAATTTTTACAAGATTCGTTAATTCTACCCAAACCCTCAATTTTAACCATGAAAATTCTTAGTTTTTGATTTAAAAGTGATTAAAAACAATGAGTAATTGAAAGAGTAAAATTTAGAATTGATTACCTATGACTTGGGGATGATATTTGGTGAAGAAATTCGTTCCTAGGGTTGTGGGGTTCAAAAATTTGAAGAAGAAGAAGTCTGCCCTTTTCATATATATTTTTCTGCCAGCTATTCTGCCTCGTTTATCATACCAAACGATCCCGAAATTTGATTTTTATGCCTCCAATGGATTCCTTGTGAAATTCTAGGTTTTTGAATTTTTAGGTTTTTGAATCATTCAATTTGACCTTATAATGAAGGAGATATGTATTTTTTAAAATTTGCAAATAGTGCAGATTTTAAATACGTCGTCAGTTGCAATTTCGTAATTAACTTGAAAAATCTGGCAACCTTAGTAAAATGACCATAAAATCCTCATACGATGTCCAAATTCGATGATTCTTTTTTCTACGGGTCCGTAATTACAATACGAATCTAATACTTCATTGAAAACAGAAATCGAAGCTCATTTGTTCAATATGATATCATTCATGCTTGAAGAAACAACGACGTCGAAGCATAGGAAAGAACGAGCGCAACACAAATCAAACCTATTCGAAACTTACCCGAGCCCTCGGGGCTCTAAACCATAACATGCATGCAAGTCTAAAAATGTCATACGAATTTGCTCTTACGATCAAGTCATGAAAATAACATGTAAAACTATGAATTAAACCTCAAAACTCATCATTTTTCTCAAGAACACTTTAATTTCACTATTTCTCAACCGAACGTCCAAATCGCGTCGCATAAACTCCGATTCTCACCAAACTTCACAGTTAGTATTCAAATACTATAACAAATTTGTACCGGGCTCTGGAACCAAAATACGAGCCCGATACCAATGGTTTCAAACATTAATTCTTTTCTTTATTTCATTAATAATTCAACAAAATAATTTCTTTTAAAAATTAATTTCTAAGGCTTGGGACTTCGGAATTCATTTTTGGGCATACGCCCAAGTCCCATATTTTACTGTGGACCTCCTGAGATCGTCAAAACAGATATCCGGGTCCGTTTACTAAAAATGTTGACTCAAGTCAACTAAAACCAAATTTTAATTCTAAAATTATTATTTCTTATGTTTTCACATAAAAACTTTCCGGTTTCACGCTCGGACTGAGCACGTAAATTGAGGTAATTAAGACTCACTCTTTTTATAGCTATTAAGCATAGAACAAAATCTAAATCCATAAAATGGCCCCTTGGGTAATCACAATCGCCACCTCTAAACAAACGTTCGTCCTCGAACGGACATAGAAAATTACCTGAATTGACGAACAAGTGTGGATCTCTACTCTGCATGTCCGAATCGGACTCCCAAGTAGCTGTCTCAACGGGCTGGCCTCTCCACTGAACTCGAACTGAAGGATAACTCTTAGATCGTAATTGACGAACATGCCGATCTAAAATGGCTACTGGCTCCTCCTTATAAGTCAAGTCTTTGTCCAATTGGACAGAGCTGAAATCTAACGCGTGGGACGGGTCACCGTGATATTTCCGGAGCATAGACACGTGGAATACCGGATGAACTGAGGATAACCCTGGAGGCAATGCAAGTCTGTAAGTTACCTTCCCAAATATCATAACACCCTTCATGGGCGACACACAAAGAAATACTCTCTCTCCAACCATGAATGCCACATCGCGAACCTTATGATCGGGGTAACTCTTTTGCCTAGACTGAGCTGCACGAAGTCTCTCTTGAACAATCTTGACCTTATTTAAGGCCTCCTGAACTAAGTATGTACCCAACATTCGAGCCTCTCCCGGCTCAAACCATCCAACTGGCGATTTGCATCGTCTACCATATAACGCCTCATAAGGAGTCATCCGAATGCTCGGCTGATAACTATTATTATAAGCAAACTCCGCTAACGGTAAAAACTGATCCCCCGCTATCACACCTATTTTATGTCGACACAACCTTATTACGAGGTTGAGTTAGAAGAGTTTTTCCAATTGAAGTAACGTTTTGAAAAGGGATTATTTGTTATGTAGAGCCGCCACTTGGAACTGAGTTTTGGTGTTCCAAGTCACCTTTTATTGAATCCCTTTATCAAAAGGAAAATTTGACTACTAATTCGTGGTCTACGAAAAAAAAAGACTGAGTAAGGAATTCTGTTGACCGAGGGGAAGGTGTAAGGCACCCCTCGAGTCCCGTGGTTCTAGCACGGTCGCATTATTAACTCATGTAAGGCTTAAATCAATTTTTTAAACTATTGTTGTATTTTATTGATTATGACTTATTTATTACCGCTTAATTAATTATTGTATTTTATTTATTGTGTTTACCAAGATGCGGTACGTACACAATGTATTCTTTGAAATGAAATGTTAAACCAAGGTAAAGAATGTACACATGATTAAAACATAACTATTTTAAGTTTAAAGGCATCGAGACGCGGGAATGCGCACATGACCCTTATATTACTTAAGCATATCAATCCAAGGTTCGAGTATGAACACATGGGTTAATAGTTGTCGCACCCCCTTTTTTTCTTATGACAAACCTCATTGAACCCTCTTAAATAAATAAAAAAAAGATTAAGTAAAGTTCGAAAAGGGTTTTCAAAATTGAAAGTGAGAAAAATTTGTGTTTAAAAGGATTAACTCAGATTCGCCACCTGACATTTATTTCGGTTGTCATGTCACCGTTTTTTCTGGAAAAAAAATAATTTTTTTCTTTTAAAACACTTTGGACTCCAAATGTCCGCACCAGAGATTTAGGGTAAGGGGTTTCATTTGACTCGGGGAGAAGGTGTTAGGCATTCCCCGAGTCCCGTGAAAATCACAATTGCGTACTCGATCAAATTGGCTTTTAAAATATTCAAGTTGAGGTAAAAGAAAACACAAAATGGAAAATAAACACACAAGAGGCTCGAGGTCGTCTCCACCTAATAAAAGAAAATAAAAATAAGAATAAAAACATTACAGTTTCTACTTTAGCCTCCAAATACAAATACTTGGGGCATATCCCGGATAAATATATACAAATTCCTCGGGGCATTCCCCGGATATAATAATCAATTAATAGGGACAACGTATTACCTCAAAAATAAAATAAATATAACGTCTTAACATTTGCCTACCCCGTGTGGTAGGCCTAAACATGCTACTAACAATCTCAAAAGTAAAGAACTAAATAAATATATAAAAAAAATTTAAATATCCATGAAATTCGTCTTTATGCCCATACTATTTATTTCATTTTAATTCAACCCATGATCTTAACTACCTTTGTGTTTCAAGAGCAAATTCCCCGTGGCCTAATTCAATTTCTGGAGTTAGTTTATCAAACCGTAACCTGCTTGCCTCAATATTCTTGATTCAGAGTGAGCTCAACCCCAATTAGTTCAAACTGACTTATGCAACTCATACAATCTCTGTATTTCTATTGATTAACCATAACCCAAAGAAGGCAGTAAACCAATACAAAGCAAATTAAGGCAAGACAATAAAACATGGCATAAAGCAAATTAAGGCAAGACAACATAACATGGCCTGAATACACCCAAATAATAATAATAACAATAGAGCATAGCTTGAAACAAGTATCAGTTGAGGATAGAAAGGGACCTCAGTAGTAACTTTGTTCAACGTATCTCACCTCGATCACAGCAATTACAAGCAAGTCTGGTGACGACAACTTAATCGACAAACCAAAAATGCCACAGGGAAACGCCGCAGATCACGGACAGAACCTCGAAATTTGGTCTCGAACAAAACCTATTGAATGTCTTTTGAACTCAAGTTAAAGAGGATCAGTAGTTATGGAGGTTTTTATGGTGGTCTTGGGATGAAGATGAACAAAGTTTTTGTGTTAATCTGTTTTGTTTTTGGAGTAGTTATAGTTAAAGCCTGGTAGTGTATGGCAACAATGGAAAGAAGATAAACATAGATTTTTAATGGCAAAGTTTCAGGCCATTTCAATCCATGGAAACAACGGCTGTTTGGGATGGTTTTAATAAAGGCTTATTGGTGAAGATGAGGTGGAGATCTAGATGGTTGAGAATTGAATCAAAACGGGATCAAGAAGAAAGAATTGGCAGAGGCGCTAGGGATCTCTGTGCCGTCTTTCTATTCAAAATTAGAAAAGCTCCTCCTCTTTATTGTGGTATATATCCCTTTTATAAAGGGAATGTAGGTGGTATGTGATCATGTGCACAGAAGTTAGAGTTGGAGTTGAAGTTGGAGAATGGGGTTGAGAGGAGGAAATCATGAGTTTAGTTACAGGGAGTTGGGAACGTGAGAGATTGAGGGGGAAAGGACTGAGTGATGTGGGGTAATTAGAATTGTTATAAGATTAGTTAGCTAATTAAAAAAATCACATTTTTAGATCCTAACGTTAGCTTCAAAAAATTTTGTTTTGTTTTGTTTTTTCGTTAGTTTGCTTATGTTAGTTTTTGTAGTTTTTTTTTCTTTTCTTTTTACTAACCCCTTTTACTAAATAAAATTAAAGTAAAATACATACATAAATACAATATATATATATATATATTAACCAACTTACTCTTAGATTTAATAAATACTATATAAATAAGAGAATTCAATATTTACACTATAGTCTAAATTATAGCAAAAAAAAATACCATAGCTTACTTATTAAAATTCTAATAAAGAGAAATCATATATATATATATATATATATGACAAAAAAAAAATTCATACTCTAAGAATGTTAGTATTTTTGTAGTTTTCTTTTATTAAGATTAGACCTTAAAAAAATATTTATACTAAAATATTGAGAATTTGAGTGTGGTCAAAAATTAGTTGTTCACAGCCGTCAGTCTGAGGGTGAAATGCAGTACTCAACTCCACTCGGGTACCTAACTCATGCTGAACTGCTCTCCAAAAGTGTGAAGTAAACTGCGTACCATGATCAGAAATGATAGACACGGACACACCATGAAGGCGAACTATCTCCTGAATATATAACTCAACCAACCGCTCTAAAGTATAAGTACTTGTCACAGGAATAAAATGTGTTGATTTAGTCAGCCTATCCACAACCACCCAAACTGCGTCGAATTTCCTCTGAGTCCGTGGGAGCCCAACAACGAAGTCCATAGCGATACGCTCCCACTTCCACTCAGGAATCTCTATTTGCTGAAGCAAACCACCAAGTCTCTAATGTTCATACTTTACCTGCTGACAATTTAAGCAACGAGCCATATACGCTACAATGTCCTTTTTCATCCTTCCCCACCAGTAATCCTGCCGTAAATCTTGGTACATTTTAGATGCACCTGGGTGATATAATATGGTGACATCATAATCTTTTAGTAATTCTAACCATCTCCGCTGCCTCAAATTTAGATCTTTCTGCTGGAATAAGTATTGGAGGCTGCGATGGTCAGTAAAAATCTCACACGACACGTCATAAAGATAATGCCTCCAAATTTTTAATGCATGCACAATGGCTGCCAACTCTAAGTCATGAACAAGGTAATTTTTCTCATGGACTTTCAACTGACGAGATGCATACGCAATCACCTTACCATCCTGCATCAACACAGTTCCAAGGCTAACTCGGGAAGCATCACAATATACCGTGAAAGAAACCGAATCTGATGGTAACACCAACAGCGGTGCTGAAGTCAAGGCTGTCTTGAGCTTCTGAAAGCTCCACCCACACTCGTCTGACCATTTGAATGGAACACCCTTTCGGCTCAATATGATCTTAATAGTTGTTCATACTCAATTACAGAATCACCCAATAACTTCAGTAACAATAATCCCCTTTCTACCCTTCACAATACTGATAACGAGATGTGATTCATGAAGACCTCATAATTATATACCCGAATTACCGTGTCTTATTTAGCGCCACACGGGCGTGCACATACATCGTAGGTCAAAGCTCAATAATTATAACCTGGATTTGAAAAATTATGCACAGTTAATTAATTAATTTATTTATTTATTTACTTATTATTAGTATTACTTTTATTATTACTTGTTCATTTATTATTATGATTATCGTCATTATTTTATACATATATTGTTGAGTAAGCCTAAGAGGCATGAATCCCTACCAGTACTATAGTAAAAGTTTAATTCACAAGGGAGAATTTAAACACAAGAATTTCCATCACAAGGACCTCGTCTTTACATAAATTCCACCGCGGCTCGTAGCCCAATTTAAACATCTCAAATCATATTAAAATGCGAGGATGTCATCCTCAATTCTGAATCAAATGCAACATGCGTATCGTGCCAATCGAAACATTTCATTTCCTTCCTTTATATTTTTTCCCCGCTAAACAAAACTACAACACCTAATGATAAACATAGCTATCTCCATAGAGTTCCTCAATACAAGTATTCACATAAGTAGATTTTAGAGTTACGAGGCTTACCTGAGAGTGGAGCATATTGGAAGAATTTTATTAGATACGCATAACCGTATTAAGTTCAGGAAATCATCACTTTATAATAATTGGAGATTTTTCTTGTAATGACACCATTCAATGTAACGGCCTCAGCCATACCATAGAAAATATATCAACAGGCTGGGTCACCACCTCTAGGAATCTTACCTACACTTTTGACATTCCGACTCCTTTTTCCCTAGCTGGTCAAGTGAGTTGAGTTATAACTGCAATGGGGCACGTAGCCTGAGTGTTCTGATGAAATATGACTCTCCAAAGTGTAGGAAAATTTTTATCACTCACCGAAATGAAGTATCAACTTGCCCTGAGTCGTACAAAAATTTTACAATCATATTTGAGTCCTTTAATGAGTCTGTGAACTTGCTCTCTATCTATATGAACCGAAGTAGGAGTATGACGGGCTGACTTATCGAACCTGATGGCATATTCTGACACACCCATATGACCTGACGCAACCGTTCAAACCTTATGCTCCATGTATTATGGAGAGTCCGAGAAACAAATATTTCAAAAGCATTTGTAAGAACTGAGTTAAGTAGTTGATGTTGCACTGGCTGGTCGTCCTCTTCGTAGGCTTGCCTCAACCACCGGTGACCAATTTCTCCTTTACCATGTTGACTCAACACCACTGAGTTACCCCACTTATTCATATACTCTTCGTTCTTCTTTGGGATAAATCTCATCTCTATTGACACATAATGATCACAAAAGTAGAGCTCTATACCGATAAATCTTGGCACGAACCATGTAGTCTAGAAGCTTGTTAATCATTATACTCCCTCTGGAGCACCCCCAAAATCCACAACTGTGACTTCCGCGCTGAGTAGACCTTCTTTAGATTTAAAGTTGTTTGGACAACTCCTTTGGTACTGAGGTAAAAGGGTTATTAAGGAGGCAGACATACCGCAAGTCCCAGCTTTATCTCTTGAAAAATCTCAGGCCTTATACATTCCAAGCCAAAACCGATATAACACATGACCCCACAATCTGTTCCTTGACGGTGGACTCCCCCACTTAGCAAGAAGTCCTAGGTCACAATGTTTGATAATACGCAATGCTAAACTTCACATCTCATATAAATCAACCCTGTTGCCTCCAACTTATTCCCACGTTATGCAATACTGGAGTAGCTATAAATCCTTCTGGAATCTGAATTAGTCCAACATGTACCGACTGAGCTTGAACCTCCACTTCTAGATCCACTTGAGATTGTACAATAGGTGTCGAGGTTCGAGCTGTAGACTGAGATCTTCTTCCGTCTCTTCCCCTAATCGTAGTTGTCATTAGGGCTTTATCTCTTGTCCGGTTGTAGACGATTTGCATATTGTCGAGATTTGTGAGAGGACAAGAATAGACACGTTCAATCATCAATGGTGGAATGAATTCGCACGATAGAGTAGAATAGAAGTGAAATTGTTCCTAACTTCATAGCCTCTGAGAGATAAGTACAGACGTATCCGTACCGATCCTTCAGACTCTACCAAGTTTGTTCGTGAATTGTGAGACCTAAGCAACCTAGTGCTCTGATACCAACTTGTCATGACCCAAATTCCCAACCTTAGGGATCGTGATGGCGCCTAACACCACACTTGCTAGGCAAGCCAATGTTAGAGTTCGCTTAACTATTTCCTTTAATTAACCATTTAAACTAGATAAAATAATTTTAAATTAAACTTGATCTAATGGCTTTCAATAAATAATTCCAAATATAAAATAATAAACAATCAGTTAAACCGAGTCACGAGCTAATTATATAAATAAACCTAGAACTAACCCAGAGTCCGGTGTCACAATTCACGAACTACTAAAGAATACTACAAATACTGGGCTGAAAGAAATAGTACAATTGTCCTGAATATAATAAAACAGTCTTATAAAAAATGGGTGAAGACTCTCGAAATCTGCGAATGCCGGCAGATATACCTCGTGTCTCTGAATAAATGAATAGTCGCTCTAATTATCTCTACTGTTGGTTGGTACCTGAATCTGCACAAAAGAGTGCAGAGTGTAGTATCAGTACAACGACCCCATGTACTGAGTAAGTGTCGAGCCTAACCTCGACGAAGTAGTGACTAGGATACGGCGGGGCATTAACAACATATAACCTGTGACAATAATATATGAAGCAAGAAGGAAAAGTCTAAACAAATAAATAAACACTGCAACATCAATAAAATAACTCAGCCGCCTTTTTTCAGGTCTCAGCTATAACCAATACTCAAGTAAATCTCCAAGTTTCCAAACTTTACTTTAAAATAATCACATGTACTATATATAAGAAAAACCGTAGAGTAAAACAAGAATTTCCAAATCCTTAAAGTTTAAAAATCAATAAAGCATCATTATTCCCCATTTTCATTGTCTTGTTGCGGCGTGCAACCCGATCCTACTTATTCACCCTTATCGCAATCAATTTATTCACCCATATCACAATCAATTATTCACCCTTATCACAGCCCCCTGATCACAGCCCCCTTATCACAATCAGTTTTGTTTATTCATAAAAAACTTTCACAGTGCAGGCCAAGCCTTTCACAACACTTTTATATCAACAATTTCAAACAGAAAACAGTATATCTCGTAAGCTTTAAACAATATCATCCCACAATAAAATCAGCCAAAATATATATGTCACCTCCGTAACACTGTCAACCCAACTCAGTCTTTATGTACCATGATAAAATCGAGAGAACAACCAACACTTTTAGCACACTTACAATAACAATTGAAAATAATCAATTGAAGCCAAATAACCACGTGAACCTCAACAATCACGAAACATTTAACATTTCTCAACTTCCTCAATAATATCAAAATGAAACCAACATGAAGATAAATATATATACTTCGTAAAAACAATGTCAAACCGCTCAACCGTTTTGTACCACAAGGAAACCAGCTAAAACAACCAATACTCTTTCCAAAATAATCACAACAATATTTAACAACAATATAATAACGCCAAGTAGTCATAGAAACAATAATGAACAATTAAGACAAGAATCAATTAAGTTGGGAACGGGAAGGGGACCATGTTTAACAGGCAATTTGGTGGTGCATAGATACTCGTCACCTCACCTATACACCACACCCGTACATTTCACATAGGAAATAAGTGGGGATTCCTATTTCCTCAAGTCAAAGTTAGACCAAACACTTACCTCAATTTCGTAGGCCACTCACTGCTCAATTATGGTTTTTCCTTTAGAATCTTGCTCTAACTTGCTCGAATCTAATCATAATTAACTCAATATAATTAATTAAGGCTAAAGGAACTAACTTTATTGAAAATTATCATTTTTTCTAAGTTTTCTAAAAAAAAGTGAAAACCCGACCCCGGGCCCGCTTGATCTAAACTCGGGGTTCGGACCAAATTACGTGTACCCATTCACCCACGAACCCAAATATACAATTAATTTTGAATTTCGACCTCAATTCGATATAAAATTTTGATTTTTACAAGATTCCCTAATTCTACCCAAACCCTCAATTTTTACTATGAAAATTCTTAGTTTTTGATTTAAAAGTGATTAAAAATAATGAGTAATTGAAAGAGTAAGGTTTAGAATTGATTAAATATAACTTTGGGCTGTGAGATTCAAAAATTTAAAGAATAAGAAGTCTGCCCTTTTTATATATATTTTTCTGCCAGCTATTCTGCCTCGTTTATCATACCAAATGATCCTGAAACTCGATTTTTATGCCTCCAATGGATTCCTTGTGAAATTCTAGTCAATCTAGGCTTTTGAATCACTTAATTTGACCTTATAATGAAGAAGATATGTAGGTTTTAATATTTGCAAATAGTGCAGATTTTTAATACGACGTTAGTGGCAATTGCGTAATTAACCTGAAAAATCAGGCAACCTTAGTAAAATGACCATAAAATCCTCATACGATGTCCAAATTCGATGATTCTTTTTGCTACAGGTCCGTAATTACAATACGGATCTAATACTTCATTCAAAACAGAAATCGGAGCTCATTTGTTCAATATGATATCATTCATACTTGAAGAAACGACATTGAAGTATAGGAAAGAACGAGCGCAACACAACCCAAACCTATTCAAAACTCACCCGAGCCCTCGGGTCTCTAAACCAAATATGCATGCACGTCTAAAAACATCATACGGACTTGCTCGTATGATCAAGTCATGAAAATAACATGTAAAACTATGAATTAAACCTCAAAACTCATCATTTTTCAAGAACACTTCAATTTCACTATTTCTCAACCAGACTTCCAAATCACGTCACATAAACTCCGATTCTCACCAAACTTCACATTTAGTATTAAAATACTATAAAAATCTGTACCGAGCTCCGGAACCAAAATACGAGTCTGATACCAATGGTTTCAAACATTAATTCTTTTCTTTATTTCATTAATAATTCAGCAAAACAATTTCTTTCAAAAATTGATTTCTAAGGAGTGGGACCTCGGAATTCATTTCCGGGCATACGTCCAAGTCCCATATTTTACTGCGGACCTCCTGGGATCGTCAGAACACAGATCCGGATCTGTTTACTAAAAATATTGACTCAAGTCAACCAAAACCAAATTTTAATTCTAAAAATTATTATTTCTTATGTTTTCACATAAAAACTTTCAGGTTTCACGCCCGGACTGCGCACGTAAATTGAGGTAATTAAGACTCACTCTTTTTATAGCTATTAAGCATAGAACGGAGTCTAAATTCATAAAATGACCCCTTGGGTCATCATAGGAACCCTCGTATTTAAGAGTCAAATATTTTTTCTACACCCCACCCCCACCCAAAAGGAAGAAATCAACACATATTCCAAATGTGTATATACATAGGAGTTCATTTCTCAGAAGGCCATTGAACTAATGAAAATTGTTTATGAAGTCATGATTTTATTTTATTTTGTAATCGGATAATCTTCATACTTTGCACATTGTAACTCAAAAGTCACTCAACACATTTAGGCCAAATTAAATCTTATTTTTCATATTTTTTAAATAAATAATTTAAACAATAAAAAAACACCCATTTAGACTGTGACTCAACCCGCTCTTTGATCCGACTCACTTTCTCTTATTTTTGTTACAAAAATGTAAATATTACTTTACTGTTAATTATCTTGGTTTTCAACATACTGATTTAAGCAAAGTATTAAATCAGTTAATGTGTGTTCTTGTTCTAAAACATCGAGGATATTATCTTTTAATTTACTCCTATATTAATATTTCTCAGTCAAAATTCCAAACATAAATACTTTTTTTTCATTTTTTTTAGGTAACTAAATATTATATTCATCACCAAAAGAAGCTTTACAAAACGATAACTAACTAACACAGTTAGTTAATACTTTTTGTTCATCCTCTATAGCTAACTAGAGTCTAAAATTATGAATTATTTCTCTAGTTTTTGTTGTTGCTCTCATACTGCAAATACAAGCAATATCCCTAGCTATTGATTCACTATTTCTATATATTTTCTCAAATATTCTCACATTTCTCTCTATCCAAATACTATGAACAAATTATGTATATATCATCTTGAATTTCTGCGTATTTTGAGTCTTCCCTTTAGCTCTTTTTATAATCTCGAGTTGATGTTGTTTCCATCCTCTTGCAGTCATTAGTCTGCCTTGTGCCCATTGGTTCACTCTGTGCCATACTTCATTAGCAAAATCACATTCCAAAAATAGATGCTCATGAGTTTCCTTAGATTTCCTACACATGAAATATTGAGTATCCATTACCAATCCCCATTTTACTAACCTATCAGTGGTTAGTATCTGTCTTGTAGTTGCAGCCACAGTGTAAACTTTGCTTTAGGTCGAGCTGCATTGTTAAACATCATACCCTTCCATGGAACCCTCGTATCCTCACCAATCAGTTGAACATATATTTGTCTTGTAATGCTCTTTCCTGTCTTGAATCTCCATTGCATTCCTTCAAAAATTGTTCTGCCTTCCATTATCATTCTAGTCATCCAGCATGCTTGTTGTGGTATCACCATTGTTTCTATTGCTTGCCCTTTAATGTAGTATGCATGAATCCACTTTATCCACAGTTTATCTTGCTTCTTAGCTAGATCCCAAAAGCTCTTTGCTATAGCAGCTTTGTTCCACTTCTGCAAGTTTGCCAAGCCCAGACCTCCAACACTCTTTAGAGCACATACTCTTTCCCATGATACTAGAGATTTCTTACTGATGGTGTTGCAGCCAGACCATACATAACTACGACAGTAAGCATAAATGGTTTTTAGAACTTTGGCAGGAAATACAAAGAGTTAATCCCAGTATGCTTGGACTCCAAATAAGACACTTTATACCAGTTGCACTCTTCCTCCATAAGATAAATTCTTTGATGTCCATGTTGATATCCTGGCCACTATCTTTTTAATCACTGGTTTCCATTGCACTAGATATAACTTCTTGGTTGATAAAGGAACCCCTATATATTTAAAGGGCAGTTCACCTTCAAGCAATTTTAATTCTTGTACAATTCTGTCCCTTTCTCCTTTTTTCACACCCCCAAAAAATATTGAACTCTTCCCCCAGTTTGCTTTGAGGCCAGAAGCTGCTGAGAACTGATTGAAACATTGTTTCATAGCAACCATAGATGATAAGTCTCCTCTATAAAATAGTAATAGATCATCAACAAGCATACGTGTGTGATTGCAAGTTTGAACATTTAGGATGATAGTGAAATTATGCTTTCTTTGCTACTCCCTTTAGGCTCCTACTCAAGTACTCCATTGCTATAGCAAACAAAAATGAAGAGATTGGATCTCCTTGTCTAAGACCTGTCACACCTCCCTTTTTATTATACGCCCCAAAGGGGGGTATGGGAGTTCTTCCAAGTAAAGTGACATTATTCGAAACGGGATTATTTTATTTATTAGAGTCGCCACTTGGAATAGTTT
>ML430780.1:694-24639 GCA_005239525.1 Nicotiana knightiana
CGCTTTGAAATGATCAAGTTAACTTTTTTGGCATTTTATGGCAATTAAACTGAAATTCCGTCAGTCGTGCATGTATTATCGCTTGCCATTGTCCAGGCCGGACGCCTTAGTATGGAGTCGGTAACGAATTTCATGATATTTGTCCAGGATATCAAATATGAACCAAGGAACCATAACCAACTCTTTGAAATTATCAAGTTAACGTTTTTGGCATTTTATGGCAATTAAACTGGAATTCCGTCAGTCGTGCATGTATTATCGCTTGTCATTGTCCAGGACAGACGCCTTAGTATGGAGCCGGTAACGAATATCATGATATTTCTTCGGGACATCAAATACAACCCAAGTAACTCTAACGAACGCTTCGAAGTGATCAAGTTACATTTTTTGGCATTTTATGGCAATTAAACTGGAATTCCACCAGTCGTGCCTCTATTATCGCATCCATGGTCCAGGCGGGACGCCTTGGTATGGAGCAGGTACTGGATCGCATGATATTTTACCCGGACATCAAATACAACCCAAGTAACCATAACCAACTCTTCGAAATGATCAAGTTACATTTTTCGGCATTTTATGGCAATTAATCTGGCATTGCGCCAGTCATGCCTGTATTATCGCCTGCCATGGTCCAGGCCGGACACCTTGGTACGGAGCCGGTACCGCATCGCATGATATTTTTATGGGACATTAAATACGACCCAAGGAACCATAATAAATGCTTTGAAATGATCAAGTTACATTTTTGGCATTTAATGGCAATTAAACTGGAATTCCGCAAGTCGTGCCTGTATTATTGCCTGCCATGGTCCAGGCCAGACGCCGTGGTACATAGCCAGTACCGAATCGCATGATATTAGTTAGGTACATCAAATATGACCCAAGGAACCATAACCAAAACTTTGAAATGATCAAGTTACATTTTATGGCAATTAAACTGGAATTGCGCCAGTCATGCCTCTATTATCGACTGTCGTGGTCTAGGTCGAACTCCTTATCACGGAGCCGGTACCGAATCTCATGATATTTTTCCGAGACATCAAATACGACACAAGGAATCATAACCAACGCTTCAAAATTATCAAGTTACATTTTTTTGGACATTTTATGGCAATTAAACTGGAATTGCGCCAGTCGTCCCTGTACTATCGCCTGCCATGGTCCAGGCCGGACGCCGTACGTACCTGTTACCGGATCACATGATATTTTCCAGGACATCAAATACGACCCAAGGAACCATAACTAACGCTTTGAAATGATCAAGTTACATTTTTTGGCATTTATGGCAATTAAACTGGAATTCCGTCAGTCGTGCATGTATTGTCGCCTGCCATGGTCCAGGTCTGACGCCTAAGTACGGAATCGGTAGCGGATCACATGATATTTGTCCGGGATATAAAATATGACCCAAGGAACCATAACTAACGCTTTGAAATGATCAAGTCACATTTTTTGGTATTTTATGGTAATTAAACACGAATTCGGACACTCGTGCCTGTATTATCGCCTGCCATGGTTCAGGCCAGACGCCTTGGTAAGGAGCCGGTACCGGGTCGCATGATATTTGTCCGGGACATTAAATATGACCCAAGGAACCATAATTAACTCTTCGAAATGATCAAGTTACATTTTTTGGCAATTAAACTGGAATTCCGCCAGTCGTACCTGTATTAGCGCCTGCCATGGTCCAGGTCGGACTCCTTATTACGGAGCCCGTACCGAATCTCATGATATTTGTCCGAGACATTAAATACGACACAAGGAACCATAACCAACACTTCGAAATGATCAAATTACATTTTTTGGCGTTTTATGGCAATTAAAGTGGAATTCCGCCAGTCGTGCCTGTACTATCGCCTGCCATGGTCTAGGGACGCCGTATGGAGCCGTTACCGGATCACATGATATTTTTCTAGGACATCAAATACGACCCAAGGAACCATAACCAATGCTTTGAAATGATCAAGTTACATTTTTTGGCATTTTATAGCTATTAAACAGGAATTCCGACAGTCATGCCTGTATTATCGCCTGCCATGGTCCAGGTCGGACACCCTGGTAAGGAGCCGGTACCGGGTCGCATGATATTTGTCTTGGACATTAAATATGACCCAAGGAACCATAACCAACGCTTCGAAATGATCAAGTTATATTTTATGGCATTTTATGGCAATTAAACTGGAATTCCGCAAGTCGTGCCAGTATTAACGCCTGCCATGGTCCAGGCCGGACGCCTTGTTACGGAGCCTGTACCGGATCGCATGATATTTTTCCTGGACATCAAATACGACCCAAGGAACCATAACTAACGCTTTGAAATGATCAAGTTACATTTTTTGGCATTTTATGGCAATTAAACTGGAATTTCGCCAGTCGTGCATGTATGATCGCCTGCCATGGTCCAGGCCGGACGCCTTGGTATGGAGCCGGTACCGGATCACATGATATTTGTCCGGGATATAAAATATGACCCAAGGAACCATAACTAACGCTTTGAAATGATCAAGTTACATTTTTTGGCATTTTATGGCAATTAAACTGGAATTTCGCCAGTCGTGCATGTATGATCGCCTGCCATGGTCCAGGCCGGACGCCTTGGTATGGAGCCGGTACCGGATCACATGATATTTGTCCGGGATATAAAATATGACCCAAGGAACCATAACCAACGCTTAAAAATGATCAAGTTAATTTTTTTGGCATTTTATGGAAATAAAACTGGAATTCCGTCAGTCGTGCATGTATTATCGCCTGCCATTGTCCAGGCCGGACGCCTTGGTATGGAGCCGGTANTCCAGGCCGGACGCCTTGGTATGGATCCAGTATCGGATCGCATGATATTTCTCCGGGATATCAAATATGACCCAAGGAACCATAACCTACGCTTCAAAATTATCTAGTTACATTTTTTGGCATTTAATGGCAATTAAACTGGAATTCCGCCAGTCGTTCCTGTATTATCGCCTGCCATGGTCCATGCCGGACACCTTGGTACGAAACCGTTACCGGGTCGCATGATATTTGTCTGGGACATTAAATATGACCCAAGGGACCATAACCAATGCTTCGAAATTATCAAGTTACATGTTTTGGCATTTTATTGCAATTAATTTGTAATTCCGCCAGTCGTGCATGTATTATCGCCATCCATGGTCCAGGTCGGACGCCTTGGTATGGAGCCGGTACCGGATCACATGATATTTTTCCGGGAAATAAAATACAACTCAAGGAACCATAACCAAATATTCAAAATGATCAAGTTACATTTTTTGGCATTTTCTGGCAATTTAACTTGAATTCCGCCAAGTCGTGCCTGTATTATCGCCTGCCATGGTCCAGGACGGACGCCGTGGTACGTAGTTGGTACCGGATCACATGATATTTGTCTGGGATATAAAATATGACCCAAGGAACTATAACTAACGCTTTGAAATGTTCAAGTCACATTTTTTGGCATTTTATGGCAATTAAACACGAATTCGAACACTCGTGCCTGTATTATCGCCTGCCATGGTCCAGGCCCGATGCCTTGGTAAGGAGCAGGTACCGGGTCGCATGATATTTGTCCGGGACAATAAATATGACCCAAGGAACCATAATTAACTCTTCGAAATGATCAAGTTACATTTTTTGGCAATTAAACTGGAATTCCGCCAGTCGTGCCTGTATTAGCGCCTGCCATGGTCCAGGTCCGACTCCTTGTTACGGAGCCCGTACCGAATCTCATTATATTTGTCCGAGACATCAAATACGATGCAAAGAACCATAACCAACACTTCGAAATGATCAAATTACAATTTTTGGCGTTTTATGGCAATTAAACTGGAATTCCGTCACTCGTGCCTGTACTATCGCCTGCCATGGTCCAGGTCGGACGCCGTATGGAGCCGTTACCGGATCACATGATTTTTTCTAGGACATCAAATACGACCCAAGGAAGCATAACCAACGCTTCGAAATGATCGAGCTACATTTTTTTTCACTTTATGGATATTAAACTGGAAATCTGTCATGAACAAGGCCGGACGCCTTGGAACGGAGTCGGTACCGGATCACATGATATTTGTCCGGGATATAAAATATGACCCAAGGAACCATAACTAACGCTTTGAAATGATCAAGTTACATTTTTTGGCATTTTATAGCAATTAAACAGGAATTCCGATAGTCATGCCTGTATTATCGCCTGCCATGGTCCAGGTCGGACGCCTTGGTAAGGAGCCGGTACCGGGTCGCATGATATTTGTCTTGGACATTAAATATGACCGAAGGAACAATAACCAACGCTTAGAAATGATCAAGTTACATTTTTTGTTATTTTATGGCAATTAAACTGGAATTCCGCAAGTCGTGTCAGTATTAGCGCCTGCCATGGTCCAGGTCGGACGCCTTGTTATGGAGCCGGTACCGGATCATATGATATTTTTTCCTGGACATTAAATACGACCCAAGGAACCATAACCAATGCTTTGAAATGATCAAGTTATATTTTTTGGCATTTTATGGCAATTAAACTAGAATTCCACCTGTCGTGCCTCTATTATCGCCTGCCATGGTCCAGGCCGGACGCCTTGGTACAAAGTCGGTACCGGATCGCATGATATTTCTCCAGGACATTAAATAAGACCCACGGAACCATAACCAACCACTTCGAAATGATCAAACTACATTTTTTGGCATTTTATGGCAATGAAACTGGAATTCCTCCAGTCGTGCATGTATTATCGCCTGCCATGGTCCAGGCCGGAAACCTTGGTACGGAACCGGTACCGGATCTCATGATATTTATCCAGGACATCAAATATGACCCAAGGAACCATAACCAACACTTCAAAATGATCAAGTTAATGTTTTTGGCATTTTATGGCAATTTAACTGGAATTCCGTCAGTCGTGCATGTATTATCGCCTGCCATTGTCCAGGCCGGACGCCTTGGTATGGAGCCGGTATCGGATCGCATGATATTTGTCCGGGATATCAAATATGACCCAAGGAACCATAACCTACGCTTCAAAATGATCTAGTTACATTTTTTGGCATTTTATGGCAATTAAACTGGATTTCCGCCAGTCGTTCCTGTATTATCGCCTGCCATGGTCCTTGCCGGACACCTTGGTACGAAACCGTTACCGGGTCGCATGATATTTGTCTGGGACATTAAATATGACCCAAGGGACCATAACAATGCTTCGAAATGATCAAGTTACATGTTTTGGCATTTTATTGCAATTAATTTATAATTCTGCCAGTCGTGCATGTATTATCGCCATCCATGGTCTAGGTCGGACGCCTTGGTATGGAGCCGGTACCGGATCGCATGATATTTTTTCAGGAAATCAAATACAACTCCAGTAACCATAACCAAATCTTCAAAATGATGAAGTTACATTTTTTGGCATTTTTTTGGCAATTAAACTTGAATTCCGCCAAGTCGTGCCTGTATTATCGCCTGCCATGGTCCAGGCCGGACGCTGTGGTACGTAGCCGGTACCGAATCACATGATATTTGTCCGGGACATCAAATATGACCCAAGGAACCATAACCAATGCTTTGAAATGATCAAGTTACATTTTTTGGCATTTATTGCAATTAATCTGGAATTCCGTCACTCGTGCATGTATTGTCGCCTGCCATGGTCCAGGCCGGACGCCTTGGTACGGAGTCGGTACTGGATCACATGATATTTGTCTGGGATATAAAATATGACCCAAGGAACCATAACTAACGCTTTGAAATGAGCAAGTCACATTTTTTGGCATTTTATGGAAATTAAACACGAATTCGGACACTCGTGCCTGTATTATCGCCTGCCATGGTCCTGGCCAGACGCCTTGGTAAGGAGCCGGTACCGGTTCGCATGATATTTGTCCGGGACAATAAATATGACCCAAGGAACCATAATTAACTCTTCAAAATGATCAAGTTATATTTTTTGGCAATTAATCTGGAATTCTGCAAGTCGTGCCTGTATTAGGGCCTGCCATGGTCCAGGTCGGACTCCTTGTTATGGAGCCCGTACCGAATCTCATGATATTTGTCCGAGACATCAAATACGACACAAGGAACCATAACCAACACTTCGAAATGATCAAATTACATTTTTTGGAATTTTATGGCAATTAAACTGGAAGTCCGCCAGTCGTGCTTGTACTATCGCCTGCCATGGTCCAGGTCGGACGCCGTATGGAGTCGTTACCAGATCACATGATATTTTTCTAGGAGATCAAATACGACCCAAGGAACCATAACCAACGCTTCGAAATGATCAAGCTATATTTTTTTGCACTTTATGGATATTAAACTGGAATTCTGTCAGTCGTGCATGTATTATCGCCTGCCATGAACAAGGCCGGACGCCTTGGAACGGACTCGGTACCGGATCACATGATATTTGTCCGGGATATAAAATATGACCCAAGGAACCATAACTAACGCTTTGAAATGATCAAGTTACATTTTTTGGCATTTTATGGCAATTAAACTGGAAGTCCGCCAGTCGTGCTTGCACTATCGCCTGCCATGGTCCAGGTCGGACGCCGTATGGAGTCGTTACCAGATCACATGATATTTTTCTAGGAGATCAAATACGACCCAAGGAACCATAACCAACGCTTCGAAATGATCAAGCTATATTTTTTTGCACTTTATGGATATTAAACTGGAATTCTGTCAGTCGTGCATGTATTATCGCCTGCCATGAACAAGGCCGGACGCCTTGGAACGGACTCGGTACCGGATCACATGATATTTGTCCGGGATATAAAATATGACCCAAGGAACCATAACTAACGCTTTGAAATGATCAAGTTACATTTTTTGGCATTTTATAGCAATTAAACTGGAATTCCGACAATCATGCCTGTATTATCGCCTACCATGGTCCAGGTCGGACGCCTTGGTATGAGCCGGTACAAATAAGACCCATGGAACGATAACCAACCGCTTCGAAATGATCAAACTACATTTTTTGGCATTTTTTGGCAATTAAACTGGAATTCTGCTAGTCGTGCATGTATTATCACCTGCCATGGTCCAGGCCGGACGCCTTGGTATGGTGCCGGTATCGGATCGCATGATATTTTTTCGGGATATAAAATATGACCCAAGGAACCATAACCTACGCTTCAAAATGATCTAGTTAAATTTTTTGGCATTTTATGGCAATTAAACTGGAATTCCGCCAGTCGTTCCTGTATTATCGCCTGCCATGGTCCATGTCGGACACCTTGGTACGAAACCGTTACCGGGTCGCATGATATTAGTCTGGGACATTAAATATGACCCAAGGGACCATAACCAACGCTTCGAAATGATCAAGTTACNTTACGTAGCCACTACTGAATCGCATGATATATTTCCGGGACATCAAATACGACCTAAGGATTCATAAACAACGCTTCGAATTGACCAAGTTAAATTTTTTGGAATTTTATGGCAATTAAACTGGAATTCTGCCAATTGTGCCTGTATTATCGGTCCAGGCCGGACGCCATGGTACGGAGCCGGTACCGGATATCATAATATTTTCCGAGACATCAAATACGACCCAAGGAACCATAACCACTGCTTCGAAATGATCAAGTTACTTTTTTTGGCATTTTATGGCAATTAAGCTGGANACCGTTACCGGGTCGCATGATATTAGTCTGGGACATTAAATATGACCCAAGGGACCATAACCAACGCTTCGAAATGATCAAGTTACATGTTTTGGCATTTTATTGCAATTAATCTGTAATTCCGCCAGTCGTGCATGTATTATCGCCATCCATGGTCCAGGTCGGACGCCTTGGAATGGAGCCGGTACCGGATCGCATGATATTTTTCCGGGAAATCAAATACAACTCATGGAACCATAACCAACTCTTCAAAATGATCAAGTTACATTTTTTGGCATTTTCTGGCAATTAAACCGTAATTCCGCCAAGTCGTGCCTGTATTATTGCCTGCCATGGTCCAGGCCGGACGCTTTGGTACGTAGCCGGTACCGAATCTCATGATATTTGTCCGGGACATCAAATATGACCCAANGACGCCGTGGTACGTAGCTAGTACCGGATCACATGATATTTGTCCGGGATATAAAATATGACCCAAGGAACCATAAATAATGCTTTGAAATGATCAAGTTACATTTTTTGGCATTTTATGGCAATTAAACACGAACTCGGACACTCGTGCCTGTATTATCGCCTGCCATGGTCCAGGCCAAACGCCTTGGTAAGGAGCCCGTACCGGGTCGCATGATGTTTTTCCGGGACATTAAATATGACCCAAGGAACCATAATTAACTCTTCGAAATGATCAAGTTACATTTTTTGGCAATTAAACTGGTATTCCGCCAGTCGTGCCTGTATTAGCGCCTGCCATGGTCCAGGTCGGACTCCTTGTTACGGAGCCCGTACTGAATCTCATTATATTTGTCCGAGACATCAAATACGACACAAGGAACCATAACCAACACTTCGAAATGATCAAATTACATTTTTGGCGTTTTATGGAAATTAAACTGGAATTCTACCAGTCGTGCCTGTACTATTGCCTGCCATGGTCCAGGTCGGACGCCGTATGGAGCCGTTACCAGATCACATGATATTTTTCTAGGACATCAAATACGACCCAAGGAACCATAACCAACGCTTCGAAATGATCAAGCTACATTTTTTTGCACTTTATGGATATTAAACTGGAATTCTGTCAGTCGTGCATGTATTATCGCCTGCCATGAACAAGGCCGGACGCCTTGGAACGGAGTCGGTACCGGATCACATGATATTTTTCCGGGATATAAAATATGACCCATGGAACCATAACTAACGCTTTGAAATGATCAAGTTACATTTTTTGGCATTTCATAGCAATTAAACAGGAATTCCGACAGTCATGCCTGTATTATCGCCTGCCATGGTCCAGGTCGGACGCCTTGGTAAGAAGCCGGTACCGGGTCAATTGATATTTGTCTTGGACATTAAATATGACCCAAGGAACCATAACCAGCGCTTCGAAATGATCAAGTTAAATTTTTTGGCATTTTATGGCAATTAAACTGGAATTCCGCCAGTCGTGCATGTATTATCGCCTGCCATGGTCCAGGCCGGACACCTTGGTACGGAGCCGGTACCGGATCTCATGATATTTATTCGGGACATCAAATACGACCCAAGGAACCATAACCAACGCTTCAAAATGATCAAGTTAATTTTTTTGGCATTTTATGGCAATTAAACTTGAATTCTGCCAAGTCGTGCCTCTATTATCGCCTGCCATGGTCCAGGTCGGACGCTATCGTACGTGGCCGGTACCGAATCACATGATATTTATCCGGGACATCAAATATGACCCAAGGAACCATAACCAAAACTTCGAAATGATCAAGTTATATTTTTTGGCATTTATTGAAATTAAACTGGAATTCCGCGAAGTCGTGCCTGTATTATCGCCTGCCATGGTCCAGGTCGGACGCTATCGTACGTGGCCGGTACCGAATCACATGATATTTATCCGGGACATCAAATATGACCCAAGGAACCATAACCAAAACTTCGAAATGATCAAGTTATATTTTTTGGCATTTATTGAAATTAAACTGGAATTCCGCGAAGTCGTGCCTGTATTATCGCCTGCCATGGTCCAGGTCGGACGCTATCGTACGTGGCCGGTACCGAATCACATGATATTTATCCGGGACATCAAATATGACCCAAGGAACCATAACCAAAACTTCGAAATGATCAAGTTATATTTTTTGGCATTTATTGAAATTAAACTGGAATTCCGCGAAGTCGTGCCTGTATTATCGCCTGCCATGGTCCAGGCCGGATGCCGTAGTATGTAGCTGGTACCGAATCGCATGATGTTTTTCCGGGACATCAATACGACCCAAGGAACCATAACCAAAACATTGAAATGATGAAATTACATTTGTTGGCATTTTATGGCAATTAAACTGGAATTCAACAAGTCGTGCCTGTATTATCGCCATCCATGGTCCAGGCCGGACGCCTTGGTACGTAGCCGGTACCGAATCGCATGATATTTCTCCGGGACATCCCAAGGATTCATAACCAATGCTTCAAAATGATCAAGTTAGATTTTTTTGGTAGTTTATGGCAATTAAACTGGAAATCCGCCAGTCGTGCCTCTATTATCGCCTGCCATGGTCCAGGCCGGACGTCTTGGTACAGAGCCTGTACCAGATCGCATGATATTTCTCCAGGGCATCAAATACGACCCACAGAACCATAACCAACCACTTCGAAATAATCAAATTACATTTTTTGGCATTTTATGTATATTAAACTGGAATTCGGCTAGTCGTGCATATATTATCGCCTGCAATGGTCCAGGCTGGACGCCTTGGTACGGAGCCGGTACCGGATCTCATGATATTTGTTCGGGACATCAAATACGACCCAAGGAACCATAACCAACGCTTTGAAATGATCAAGTTAACTTTTTTGGCATTTTATGGCAATTAAACTAGAATTCTGTCAGTCGTGCATGTATTATCGCTTGCCATTGTCTAGGTCGGACGCCTTAGTATGGAGCCGGTAATGAATTGCATGATATTTTTCCGGGATATCAAATATGACCCAAGGAAACATAACCAACGCTTTGAAATGATCAAGTTAACTTTTTTGGCATTTTATGGCAATTAAACTTGAATTCCGTCAGTCGTGCATGTATTATCTCTTGTCATTGTCCAAGACGGACGCCTTAGTATGGAGCCAGTAACGAATTGCATGATATTTATCCGGACATCAAATACAACCCAAGGAACCATAACCAACGCTTCGAAATGATCAAGTTACATTTTTCGGCATTTTATGGCAATTAAATTGGAATTCCGCTAGTCGTGCCTCGATTATCGCATCCATGGTCCAGGCGGGACGCCTTGGTATGGAGCAGGTACTGGATCGCATGATATTTTACCGGGACATCAAATACAACCCAAGGAACCATAACCAACTCTTCGAAATGATCAAGTTATATTTTTTGGCATTTTATGGCAATTAAACTGGCATTGCGCCAGTCGTGCCTGTATTATCGCCTGCCATGGTCCAGGCCGGACACCTTGGTACGAAGCCGGTACCGCATCACATGATATTTTTCTGGGACATCAAATATGACCCAAGTAACCATAAGAAACGCTTTGAAATGATCAAGTTAAATTTTTTGGAATTTAATGGCAATTAAACTGGAATTCTGCAAGTCGTGCCTGTATTATTGCCTGCCATGGTCCAGGCCAGACGCCGTGGTACGTAGCCGGTACCGAATCGCATGATATTAGTTTTATACATAAAATATGACCCAAGGAATCATAACCAAAACTTTGAAATGATCAAGTTACATTTGTTGGCATTTTATGGCAATTAAACTGGAATTGCGCCAGTCATGCCTCTATTATCGCCTGCCATAGTCCAGGCCGGACGCCTTGGTACAGAGCTGGTACCGAATCGCATGATATTTCTCCAGGAAAGAAAATACGACCCACGGAACCATAACCAACCGCTTCGAAATGATTAAATTACCTTTTTTTCCATTTTAGGCCAATTAAACTTGAATTCCGCTAGTCGTGCATGTATTATCGCCTGCCATGGTCCAGGTCGGACGCCTTGGTACGGAGCCGGTATCGGATCTCATGATATTTGTCCGGGAAATCAAATACGACCCAAGGAACCATAACCAACACTTTGAAATGATCAAGTTAAACTTTTTTGGCATTTTATGGCAATTAAACTGGAATTCTGTCAGTCGTGCATGTATTATCGCTTGCCATTGTCCAGGCCGGACGCCTTAGTATAGAGCCGGTAATGAATTGCATGATATTTGTCCGGGATATCAAATATGACCCAAGGAACCATAACCAACGCTTCGAAATGATCAAGTTATATTTTTTGGCATTTTATGGCAATTAAACTGGAATTCCCCCAGTCGTGCCTGTATTATCGCCTGCCATGGTCCATGCCGGACACCTTGGTACGAAGCCGGTACCGCGTCACATGATATTTGTATGGGACATTAAATATGACCCAAGGAACCATAACCAACGCTTCGAAATGATAAAGTTACATTTTTTTTTGAATTTTGTGGCAATTAAACTGTAATTCCGCCAGTCGTGCAGGTATTATCGCCATCCATGGTCCAGGCCGGACGCCTTGGTATGGAGCCGGTACCGGATCGCATGATATTTTTCCGGGAAATCAAATACAACCCAATGAACCATAACCAACTCTTCGAAATGATCAAGTTACATTTTTTGGCATTTTCATGCAATTAAACTGGAATTCCGCCAAGTCGTGCCTGTATTATCGCCTGCCATGGTCCAAGCCGGACGCCGTGGTACGTAGCCGGTACCGAATCACATGATATTTTTCCGGAAAATCAAATATGACCCAATGAACCATAACCAAAACTTCGAAATGATCAAGTTACTTTTTTTGGCATTTATTGCAATTAAACTGGAATTCCACCAAGTCGTGCCTGTATTATCGCCTGCCATGGTCCAGGTCGGACGCCGTGGTACGTAACCGGTACCGAATCGCATAATATTTGTCCGGGATATCAAATATGACCCAAGGAAACATTACCAAAACTTTGAAATGATCAAATTACATTTTTTGGCATTTTATGGCAATTAAACTGGAATTCAGCTAGTCGTGCATTATCGCCATCCATGGTCCAGGCCAGACGCCTTGGTATGGATCCGGTACCGGATCACGTGATATTTGTCCGGGACATCAAATACAACCCAAGAAACCATAACCAACTCTTCGAAAGGATCAAGTTACATTTTTGGCATTTTATGGCTAATAAACTAGAACTCCGCCAAGTCGTGTCTGCATTATCGCCTTTCATGGTCCAGGCCGGACGCCTTGGTACGTAGCCGGTATCGAATCGCATAATATTTGTCCGTGAAATCAAATACAACCCAAGGATACATAACCAATGATTCGAAATTATCAAGTTACATTTTTTGGAATTTTATGGCAATTAAAATGGAAATCCGCCAGCCGTGCCTCTATTATTGCCTGCAATGGTCAAGGTCGGACGCCTTGGTACGTAGACGGTACCAAATCACATGATATTTCTCCGGGACATGAAATATAACCCAAGGAACCATAACCAACGCTTCAAAATTATCAAGTTACATTTTTTGGCATTTTATGGCAATTAAACTGGAATTCCACAACTCGTGCATGTATTATCGCCTGCCATGGTCCAGGCCGGACGCCTTGTTATGGAGCCGGTACCGGATATCATGATATTTATCAGGGACATCAAATACAACCCAAGGAACAATAACCAACGCTTCGAAATGATCAATTTACATTTTTTTGCATTTTATGGCAATTAAACTGGAATTCCGTTAGTCGTGCTTGTATTATAGCCTGCCATGGTCCAGGCCGGACGCCTTGGTACAGAGCCGGTACCGGATCGCATGATATTTCTCNAGAGCCGGCACCGAATTGCATGATATTTCTCCAGGGCATCAAATACGACCCAAGGAACCATAACCAACTCTTCGAAATGATCAAATTACATTTATTGGCATTTTATGGCAATTAAACTGGAATTCTGTGAGTCGTGCATGTATTATCGTCTGCCATTGTCCAGGCCAGACGCCTTGGTATGGAGCCGGTACTGAATTGCATGATATTATCCGGGATATCGAATTAAACCGAAGGAACCATAACAAATGCTTCGAAATGATCAAGTTACATTTTTTGGCATTTTATAGCAATTAAACTGGAATTCAGCCAGTCGTGCCTGTATTATCGCCTGCCATGGTCCATGCCGGACACCTTGGTGTGAAGCCGGTACCGGGTCGCATGATATTTGTCTGGGACATTAAATACGACCCAAGGAACCATAACCAACGCTTCGAAATGATCAAGTTACATTTTTCGAATTTTATGGCAATTAAACTGTAATTCCGCCAATCATGCATGTATTATCGCCATCTATGGTCCAGGCCGGACGCCTTGGTATGGAGTCTGTACCGGATCACATGATATTTTTCTGGGAAATCAAATACAACCCAAGGAACCATAACCAGCTCTTCAAAATGATCAAGTTACATTTTTTTGAATTTTCTGGCAATTAAACTGGAATTCCGCCAAGTCGTGTTTGTATTATCACCTACCATGGTCCAGCCCGGACGCCGTGGTACGTAGTCGGTACCAAATCGCATGATGTTTGTCCGGGACATCAAATATGACCCAAGGAACCATAACCAAAAGTTCGAAATGATCAAGTTACATTTTTTGGCCTTTATTGTAATTAACTGGAATTCCGCCAAGTCGTGCCTGTATTATCGCCTGCCATGGTCCAGGCCGGACGCCGTGGTACGTAGCCAGTACCAAATCCCATGATATTTGTCCGGGACATCAAATATAAACCAAGGAACCATAACCAAAACTTCGAAATGATCAAATTACATTTTTTGGCATATTATGGCAATTAATTTGGAATTCAGCTAGTCGTGCCTGTATTATTGCCATCCATGGTCAAGGCTAGACGCCTTGGTATGGATCCGGTACCGGATCGCGTGATATTTGTCCGGGACATCAAATAAAACCCAAAAAACCACAACCAACTCTTTGAAAGGATCAAGTTACGTTTGTTGGAATTTTATGGCAATTAAACTAGAATTTCGCCAAGTCGTGCTTGCATTATCGCCTTCCATGGTCCAGGCCGGACGCCTTGGTACGTAGCCTGCACCGAATCACATGATATTTGTCCGGGACATCAAAGACAACCCAACGATTAATAACCAATGCTTCGAAATGATCAAGTTATATTTTTTGGAATTTTATGGCAATTAAACTGGAAATCTGCCAGCCGTGCATGTATTATTTTCTGCAATAGTCAAGGCCGGACGCTTGGTACAGAGCTGGCACCGGATCACATAATATTTCTCCGGGACATCAAATACAACCCAAGGAACCATAACCAACACTTTGAAATTATTAAGTTACATTTGTTTTGCATTTTATGGCAATTAAACTGGAATTCCGCCACTCGTGCCTGTATTATCACGTGCCATGGTCCAGGCCGGACGCCTTGGTACGGAGCCAGCATCAGATATCATGATATTTGTCAGGGAGATCAAATACGAACCAAGGAACCATAACCAACACTTTGAAATGATCAAGTTACATTTTTCTTGAATTTTATGGCAATTAAACTGGAATTCCGTTAGTCGTTCCTGTATTATAGCCTGCCATGCTCCAGGCCGGAAGCCTTGGTACAGAGCCGGTACAGGTTCACATGATATTTCTCCAAGACATCAAATACGACCCAAGGAACCATAACCAACGCTTCAAAATGATCAAACTACATTTTTTGGCATTTTATGGCAATTAAACTGGAATTCCGCCAGTCGTGCATGTATTATCGCCTGCCATGGTCCAGGCCGGACGCCTTGGTACGGAGCCGGTACCGAATCGCATTATAGTTGTCCGAGAAATTAAATATGACCCAAGGAAAATTAACCAAGGCATCGAAATGATCAAGTTACATTTTTTGCCATTTTATGGCAATTAAACTGGAATTCCGCCAGTCGTGCCTGTATTATCGCCTACCATGATCCAGGTCGGACGCCTTGGTACGGAGCCGGTACCGAATCCCATGATATTTTTNCCTGTATAATCGCCTGCTATGGTCCAGGCTGGACGCCTTGGTACGGAGCGGGTACCCGATCGCATGATATTTCTCCGGGACATAAAATACGACCCAAGGAACCATAACCAACACTTCGAAATGATCAAGTTACATTTTTTGGCATTCTATGCAATTAGACTGGAATTCCGCCAGTCGTGCCTGTATTATTGCCTGCTATGGTCAGGGCCGGACACCTTGGTACGGAGCCGGTATCGGATCGCATGATATTTTACCGGGATATCAAAGATGATCCAAGGAACCATAACCAACGCTTCGAAATTATGAAGTTAAACTTTTGGCATTTTATGACAATTAAACTGGAATTCTGTCACTCGTGCATGTATTATCGCCTGCCATGGTCCAGGCCGTACGCCTTGGTATGGAGCCGGTACCGGATCCCAGGATATTTGTCCGGGATATCAAATATGACCCAAGGAACCATAACCAACACTTCGAAATGATCAAGTTACATTTTTTGGCATTTTATGGCAATTAAACTGGAATTCCGCCAGTCGTGCATGTATTATCGCCTGCCATGGTCCAGGCCGTACGCCTTGGTATGGAGCCGGTACCGGATCCCAGGATATTTGTCCGGGATATCAAATATGACCCAAGGAACCATAACCAACACTTCGAAATGATCAAGTTACATTTTTTGGCATTTTATGGCAATTAAACTGGAATTCCGCCAGTCGTGCCTGTATTATTGCCTACCATGGTCCAGGCCGGACACCTTGGTACGAATCCGGTACCGGGTCGCATGATATTTTTCCGGGATATTAAATATTCCCCAAGGAACCATAACCAACACTTCGAAATGATCAAGTTACACTTTTTTGCATTCTATGGCAATTAGACTGGAATTCCGCCAGCCGTGCCTGTATTATTGCCTACCATGGTCCAGGCCGGACACCTTGGTACGAAGCCGGTACCGGGTCGCATGATATTTTTCCGGGATATTAAATATTCCCCAAGGAACCATAACCAATGCTTCGAAATGATCAAGTTACATTTTTTGGCATTTTATGGCAATTAAACTGGAATTCCGCCAGTCGTGCATGTATTATCGCCTGCCCTTGTCCAGGCCGGATGCCTTGGTACGGAGCCGGTACCGGATCGCATTATATTAGTCCGGGACATTGAATATGACCCAAGGAACATTAACCAAGGCATCGAAATGATCAAGTTACATTTTTTGGCATTTTATGGCAATTAAATTGGAATTACGATAGTCGTGCCTGTATTATCGCCCACCATGATCCAGGTCGGACGCCTTGGTACGGAGCCATTACCGAATCCCATGATATTTGTCCGTGACATAAAATATGACCCAAGGAACCATAACCAACGCTTCAAAATCATGATATTACATTTTTTGGCATTTTATGGCAATTAAACTGGAATTCCGCCAATCGTGCCTGTATAATCGCCTGCTATGGTCCAGGCCGGATGCCTTTATGGAGCCGATACGCGATCACATTATATTTCTCCGGGACATAAAATACGACCCAAGGAACCATAACCAACACTTCGAAATGATTAAGTTACATTTTTTGGCATTCTATGGCAATTAGACTGGAATTCCGCCAGTCGTGCCTGTATTATTGCCTGCTATGGTCCAGGCTGGATGCCTTGGTACGGAGCCGGTACCGGATCACATGATATTTGTTCGGGATATCAATACGACCCAAGGAACCATAACCAACGCTTCGAAATTATCAAGTTACTTTTTTTGGCATTTTATGACAATTAAACTGGAATTCCGTCAGTCGTGCATGTATTATTGACTGCCATGGTCCAGGCCAGACGCCTTGGTATGGAGCCGATAACGGATCGCATGCTATTTGTCTGGGATATCAAATTGGACCCAAGGAACCATAACCAACGCTTCGAAATGATCACGTTACATTTTTTGGCCTTTTATGGCAATTAAACTGGAATTCCGCCAGTCGTGCCTTTTTTATTGCCTGCCATGGTCCAGGCCGGACACCTTTGTACGAAGCCGGTACCGGGTTGCATGTATTTGTCCGGGACATTAAATATGACCCAAGGAACCATAACCAGAGCTTCGAAATGATCAAGTTACATTTTTTGGCATTTTATGGCAATTAAACTAGAATTCCGCCAAGTCGTGCCTGCATTAACGCCTTCCATGGTCTAGGCTAGACGCCTTGGCACGTAGCCGGTACGGAATCGCATGATATTTATCCGGGACATCAAATACAAACCAAGGATTCATAACCAACGCTTCGAAATTATCAAGTTACATTTTTTGGAATTTTATGGCAATTTAACTGGAATTCCGCCAGTTGTGCCTGTATTATTTCCTGCGATAGTCCAGGCCGGACACCTTGGTACGGAGCCGGTACCGGATCACATGATATTTCTCCGAGAAATCAAATACGACCCAAGGAACCTAAAGCAACATTTCGAAATGATCAAGTTACATTTTTTGGGCATTTTATGGCAATTAAACTAGAATTCCGCCAAGTCGTGCCTACATTATCGCCTTCCATGGTCCAGGCCGGACGCCTTGGTACGTAGCCGGTACCGAATCGCGTGATATATTTTCGGGACATCAAATACAACCCAAGGATTCATAACCAACGCTTCAAAATGATCAAGTTACATATTTTGGAATTTTAGGGCAATTAAACTGGAATTCCACCAGTCGTGCCTGTATTATCTCATGCCATGGTCCAGGCCGGATGCCTTGGTACGGAGCCGGTACCGGATATCATAATATTTTTCCGGGACATCAAATATGACCCAAGGAACCATAACCAACTCTTTGAAATGATCAAGTTACATTTTTTGGAATTTTATGGCAATTAAACTGGAATTTCGTTAGTCATGCATGTATTATCGCCTGCCATGGCCCAGACCGGACGCCTTGGTACGGAGCCGGTACCGGATCTCATGAATTTTTCCCGGGAAATCAAATACGACCCAAGGAACTATAACCAACGCTTCGAAATGATCAAGTTATATTTTTGGCATTTTATGGCAATTAAACTGGAATTTCGTTAGTCATGCATGTATTATCGCCTGCCATTGTCCAGGCCGGAGGCCTTGGTACGGAGCCAGTACCGGATCACATGATACATGTGCGGGATATCAAATATGACCCAAGGAGCCATAACCAACGGTTCGAAATGAGCAAGTTACATTTTTTGGAATTTTATGGTAATTAAACTGGAATTCCGCCAGTCGTGCCTGTATTATCGCCTGCCATGGTCCAGGCCGGACGCCTTGGTACGGATCCGGTACCGGATCTCATTATATTTGTCCGGCGCATCAAATACGGCCCACAGAACCATAACCAATGCTTTGAAATGATCAAGTTACATTTTTTGGCATTTTATGGCAATTAAACTGGAATTACCCTAGTCGTGCCTCTATTATTGCCTGCCATGGTCCAGGCCGGACGCTTTGGTACAGTGTACCGGATCACATGATATTTCTCCAGGACATCAAATACGACCCACGGAACCATAAACAACTCTTAGAAATGATTAAATTACATTTTTTGGCATTTTATGCAATTAAACTGGAATTCCGTTAGTCGTGCATGTATTATCGCCTGCCATGGTCCAGGCCGGACGCCTTGGTACGGAGCCGGTACCGAATCTCATTATATTTGTCTAGGACATAGAATACGACCCAAGGAACAATAACAACCACTTCGCAATGATCAAGTTACATTTTTTGGAATTTTATGGTGATTAAATTGGAATTTCGTTAGTCGTGCATGTATTATCGCCTGCCATGGTACATGTACGGAGCTGGTACCGGATCACATGATATTTGTTTGGGATATCAAATATGACCCAAGGAACCATAAACAACGCTTCGAAATGATCAAGGTACATTTTTGGCCTTTTATAGCAATTAAATTGGAATTCCACCAGACGTGCCTGTATTATCGCCTGCCATGGTCCAGCCCGGACGCCTTGGTACGGAGCCGATACCGAGTTTCACGATATTTTCAGGGACATTAAATATGACCCAAGTAACCATAAGCAATGCTTCGAAATGAGAAAGTTACATTTTTTGGCATTTTATGGCAATTAAACTGGAATTTCGCCAGTTGTGCCTGTATTATCGCCTGCCATGGTCCTGGTCGGACGCCTTGCTACGAAGCCAGTACCGGATCGCATGATATTTTTCCGGGACATTAAATATGACCCCAAGAACCATAACCAATGCTTCGGAATGATCAAGTTACATTTTTTGGCATTTTGTGGTAATTAAATTTGAATTCCGCCAGTGGTGCCTGTATAATCGCCTGCCACGGTCCAGGCCGGACATCTTGGTACGGAGCTGGTACCGAATCACATGATATTTGTCCTGGACATCAAATACGTCCAAAGGAACCATAACCAACATTTCGAAATGATCAAGTTACATTTTTTTCCATTTTATGGCAATTAAACTGGAATTCCGCCGGTCGTGCCCGTATTAACGCCTGCCATGGTCCAGGCCGGAGGCCTCGGTACGAAGCCGGTACCGGATCGCGTGATATTTTTCCGGGATATTAAATACGACCCAAGATACCATAACAAACGCTTCGAAATGATCAAGTTACATTTTTTTCCATTTTATGGCAATTAAACTGGAATTCCGCCGGTCGTGCCCGTATTAACGCCTGCCATGGTCCAGGCCGGAGGCCTCGGTACGAAGCCGGTACCGGATCGCGTGATATTTTTCCGGGATATTAAATACGACCCAAGATACCATAACAAACGCTTCGAAATGATCAAGTTACATTTTTTGTCATTTTATGGCAATTAAACTAGAATTCCGCAAGTTGTGCCTGTATTATCGCCTGCCATGGTCCAGGTCGGACGCCTTGGAATGGAGCCGGTATCAGATAACATTATATTTTTCCGGTACATCAAATACGTCCCAAGGAACCATAACCAATGCTTCAAAAGGATCAAGTTAAACGTTTTTGCATTTTATGGAAATTAAACTAGAATTCCGCAAGTCATGCCTGCATTATCGCCATCCATGGTCTAGGCCAGAAGCCTTGGTGTGGAGCAGGTACCTGATCGCATGATATTTTTCCGGGACATCAAATACAACCCAAGGAACCATAACCAACTCTTCGAAATGATCAAGTTACACTTTTTGGCATTTTATGGCAATTAAACTGGAATTCTGCAAGTCGTGCCTGTATTATCGTCTGCCATGGTCCAGGCCGGACGCCTTGTACGGAGCCAGTACCGGATCACATGATATTTGTCCAAGACATAAAATAAGACCCAAGTAACCATAAGAAACGCTTCGAAATGATCAAGTTACATTTTTTGGCACTTTATGGCAATTAAACTTGAATTACGCTAGTCGTGCCTGTATTATCGCCTACCATGGTCCAGGCCGGACTCCCTGGTACGGAGCCGGTACTGGGTCGAATTATATTTGTCCGGGAGATTAAATACGACCCAAGGAACCATAACCAACACTTCGAAATGATCAAGTTACTTTTTGTGGAATTTTATGGCAATTAAATTGGAATTCCGCCAGTCGTGCCTGCATTATCGCCTGCCATGGTCCAGGCCAGAGGCCTTAGTGCGGAGCCAGTATTGGATCGCATGATATTTTTTCGGGACATCAAATACGACCCAAGGAACCACAACCAACGCTTCGAAATGATCAAGTTACATTTTTGGCATTTTATGGCAATTAAACTGGAATTTCGCCAGTCTTACCCGTATTATCGCCTGCCATGGTCCAGGCCGGACGCCTTGGTATGGAGCCGGTACCGGATCGCATGATATTTGTCCGGGACACCAAATACGACCCAAGGAACCATAAAAAACACTTCGAAATGATCAAGTTACATTTTTTGGCATTTTATGTCAATTAAATTGGAATTTTGCAAGTCGTGCATGTATTATCGCCTGCCATAGTCCATGCCGGGCGCCTTGGTACAAAGCCGCTACCGGATCACATGATATTTGTTCGGGACATCAAATACGACGCAAGGAACCATAACCAATGCTTCGAAATGGCAATTAAACTGGAATTTCGCCAGTGGTGCATGTATTATCGCCTACCATGGTCCAGGCCGGACGCCTTGGTACGGAGCCGGTACCGGATCGCATGATATTTTTTTGGGAGATCAAATACAACCCAAGGAACAATAACCAACTCTTCGAAATGATCAAGTTACACTTTTTGGCATTTTACGGCAATTAAACTAGAATTCTGCAAGTCGTTCCTGTATTATCGTCTGCCATGGTCCAGGCCGGACGCCTTGGTATGGAGCCGGTACTGGATCGCATGATATTTTTCCGGGAGATTAAATACGACCCAAGGAACGATAACCAACACGTCGAAATTATCAAGTTACTTTTTTTTGAATTTTATGGCAATTAAATTGGAATTTCGCCAGTCGTGCCTGCATTATCGCCTGCCATGGTCCAGGCCAGAGGCCTTGGTGCGGAGTCGGTACCGGATCGCATGATATTTTTTTGGGACATCAAATACGACCCAAGGAACCATAACCAACGCTTCGAAATGATCAAGTTACATTTTTGGCATTTTATGGCAATTAAACTGGAATTTCGCTAGTCGTACCAGTATTATCGCCTGCCATGGTCCAGGCCGGAGACCTTGGTGCAGAGACGGTACCGGATCGCATGATATTTGATCGGGACATCAAATACGACCCAAGGAACCATAACCAACACTTCGAAATGATCAAGTTAAATTTTTTGGCATTTTATGTCAATTAAACTGGAATGCCGCAAGTCGTGCATGTATTATCGCCTGCCATAGTCCAGGCCGGACGCCTTGGTACAAAGCCGGTACCGGATCACATGATATTTGTTCGGGACATCAAATACAACCCAAGGAAACATAACCAACGCTTCGAAATGATCAAGTTACATGTTTTGGCATTTTATGGCAATTAAACTGAAATTCCGCCAGTCGTACAAGTATTATCGCCTGCCATGGTCCAGGCCGGACGCCTTGGTACGGAGCCGGTACCGGATTGCATGATATTTGTCCGGGAGATTAAATAAGACCCAAGGAACCATAACCAACACTTCTAAATGATCAAGTTACTTTTTTGGGAATTTTATGGCAATTAAATTGGAATTCCGCCAGTCGTGCCTGCATTATCGCCTGCCAAGGTCCAGGCCAGATGTCTTGGTGCGGAGACAGCACCGGATCACATGATATTTTTGTGGGTCATCAAATACGACCCAAGGAACCATAACCAACGCTTCGAAATGACCAAGTTACATTTTTGGCATTTTATGGCAATTAAACTGGAATTTCGCCAGTTGTACCCATATTATCGCCTGCCATGGTCCAGGACGGAGGCCTTAGTACGGAGCCTGTACCGGATCACATGATATTTTTCCGGGACATCAAATACGACTGAAGGAACCATAACCAACGCTTCGAAATGATCAAGTTACATTTTTTGGCATTTTATTTCAATTAAACTGGAATTTCGCAAGTCGTGCATATATTATCGCCTGCCATAGTCAAGGCCGGACGCCTCGGTACAAAGCCGGTACTGGACCGCATGCTATTTGTTCAGGACATCAAATACGACCCAAGGAACCATAACCAACGCTTCGAAATGATCAAGTTACATTTTTTGGCATTTTATGGCAATTAAACTGGAATTCCGTGAGTCGTGCATGTATTATCGCCTGCCATGGTCCAGGCCGGACACCTTGGTACGGAGCCGGTACCAGATCGCATGATATTTGTCAGAGACATCAAATACGACCCAAGGATCCATATCCAACGCTTCGAAATGATCAAGTTACATTTTGTGACATTTTATGGCAATTAAACTAGACCTCTGAAAGTCGTGCCTGTATTATCGCCTGCCATGGTCCAGGCCGGACGCGTTGGTATGGAGCCGGTATCGGATAGCATTATATTTTTCCGGGACATCAAATACATCCCATGTAACCATAACCAACGCTTCGAAATGATCAAGTTACATTTTTTGGCATTTTATGGCAATTAAACTAGAATTCCGCAAGTCGTGCTTGTATTATCGCCATCCATGGTCCAGGCCGGACGCCTTGGTGTGGAGCAGGTACCGGATCGCATGATATTTTTTTGGGAGATCAAATACAACCCAAGGAACAATGACCAACTCTTCGAAATGATCAAGTTACATTTTTAGCATTTTATGGCAATTACACTGGAATTCTGCAAGTCGTGCCTGTATTATCGTCTTCCATGGTCCAGGCCGGACGCCTTGGTACGGAGCCGGTACTGGATCACATGATATTTGTCC
>MDKJ01190363.1:0-12264 GCA_005239525.1 Nicotiana knightiana
GCGCATAAAATGTAAGGTATATCACATGTTAAACTATGCAATTTAGTCTCGCATCAACATGCCTACCGTTTTCATCATATTCAGTTAAATTATACTGCTGAACCTTAGTGAGTGTCAAGTCGACCTCTCGTCACTACTTCTTCGAGATTAGACGGGATACTCATTGGGTACATATTTATTTATGTACTCATGCTACGCTTCTGTACTTAATTGTACAGGTTCTGAGGCTAGTGCATCTGGTTATAAGACCGGAGCTCGATTCTCATTACAGTTGGACCTGACTTCACGGTGAGCTGCTTCTCCTGACGATCCTCGGCAGAACCATGGAGTTTATTTCGCTTATTTCCCATCTATTTCTTTCAGACTGTGGGACTGTATATTATATCTTTTGTATATTCTGTTAGTATGCCCGTAGGACTTGTGACACTAGTTCCTGGAACACACATGTGGTAGTTATTATGGATTACAGGTCTGTATGTATGTTGGCTCACGCCTCCTTATGACCGCTTTTGATTTAAACTGGCTAATGATCCTTTTCGATTTATGTTATAAGCTTTAAAACTTGGTATATGTTGAAATGCTTAATCAAATAAGAAAGAACCCGTAGTAAATTGAGTGTTGGCTTGCCTGACCCCGCTGTTGGGCGCCATCATGACCTAAGTTAGGATTTTGGGTCGTGACATTTTAGTTCATCAATCAAAGATTGCAAATATACATCAATCAAACTTTTCGAATTACGTGGACCGGGAATAATAATATATATGGACTAGTTATACTCAACTCGGGTGGTAGATTATAAGGGGTAAGAAAGACATGCCAACATGAATATGGTGTCGCATATAGAAAAAGGCATGAAGCCATCCGCAAACAGACCTAATCGAATGTTTCTTGGTTCACTAGAATAATTTGGATATGTCCTATCAAAGTGCTTCCAAGCTTCTCCATCTGAAGGATGACACATAACACCAGGTGATCTTCTATTTTCAAAGTGTCATCTCATATTAGGAGTAGAACTCATCAACGCATATAACCTATTTAACCTAGGTGTAAGAGGTAAATAATGCATCGCCTTGATAGCAACCATATTCCCGCTGGAAAGCCTCTTGAAACGAGGCTTTTCGCAAAATTTACAACTGTCAAAAGTTGCATCATCTTTATAATATAACATGCAACCATCTTCACAATAATCAATTCTCATTGACGAAAGTCCTAACTTAGAAACCAATCTCTTTTCCTTATAGAAATCACCAGGTAAGTTGATATTAGGGTCAACTAGTACACTCATAAGGTCAATGAAAGAGTCCATGACTGCTTGAGAAATATTCCAATCAGATTTGATACTTAGTAATCTAACTGTAACAGACAGCTCAAAACGCGGACTTACTTCACGTAGTGGACGACTAGCTTCCTCTAACTGTTCATAAAAATTTTTGCGTCATCATTAGGTGTTTGTTCAACATTTTCATTGGGCTCACCCCTGAAGTGCATCCCAAAAGCATCCGCAACCATATCCTGAATTCTAGAATCAAGATTTGTATTCTCCACCGACCTACTACTTCCACCAACAACCATGTTGTGAAATATCCCACGGCTACCATCGATATCTCCATGATTAGTCCACACAAAGTAGCTGTCTATAAACCCTTTCCTATAAAGATGAAGCTTAACTTCCTCCGGTTTTTTAAACTTCATAGTCGCACCTGACACAAAGGCACCTAATTACTCCTTCACTTTAGTATGGTGGAAGTGACATTGCATGTCTAATAAAGTCATCAACACCTTCTACAAAATTCTCCCGCAATTCCCACCGATTAGGATAATTCCTATTGTACATCCAAGTACGATGTTCCATCTCTAAAAGTAAAACAAGTATAAATTAATTTATTATACAATTATAAATTAATTAAATCTTTTTTAGTTAATTCAAGATAATTATTTTTTTCCTAATTACACCAACAATTAAATTATATTAAATATAATTAATAATAAACTAAGAGTCCAATTTATACCCTAAAAAAATTAATTCATATCCAAAAGATTCAATTTATATCCTAAAAGTTTAATTCACGAAAAAAAAATCTAAAAACTAAAAGTTCAATTCATATCCTACGAGTTTAAACATAAACTAAAAGTTCAATTTATATCCTAAAAATTCAACCCATACACAAAAGGTTCAATTTATATCCTACAAGTTCAATTCATATCCTAAAAGTTCAATTCACAAGAACAAAACCTAAAAACTAAAAGTTCAATTCATATCCTATGAGTTTAAACATAAACTAAAAGTTTAATTTATATCCTAAAAATTCAACCCATACACAAAAGGTTCAATTTATATCCTACAAGTTCAATTCATATCCTAAAAGTTCAATTCACAAGAACAAAACCTAAAAACTAAAAGTTCAATTCATCTCCTAGGAGTTTAAACACAAACTAAAAGTTCAATTTATATCTTACGAGTTTAAACATAAACTAAAAGTTCAATTTATATCTTACGAGTTTAAACATAAACTAAAAGTTAAGATTATATCCTAAAAATTCAACCCATACCCTAAAAGTTCGATTCACAAGAACTAATCTTAAACCCTAGATTCTAACTAAACTATTCAAGACAATACAAAGTTAATAATTCAATTCTAACTAAACTATTCAATAAAATACAAACTCAAACATTCAATTTATACCATATGTAATCAATTCAATTAAAACAAGACTTAAACCCTAGATTTCTATAAAATACAATGTTAAATAATCAATTGAAACACTAATAAATTGAACTAATTCATAGCTAATAAACAAAACATTAGATTTATACACAAAAGGCATAAGTTGTAATTCAAACCTAGAATTTTTAGGAGGTGGGGAAGGTGAGGCGCGACTATGGCAGCGGCGACGGCGCGTCGACAGCTGGGCGGCGGCGACGTGGTGTAACGACCCGACCGGTCATTTTACGTTATCGGACCCCATTCCCCTAAATGAAAATTTCCATAGCGGCTTATTGTGATTTATGCCTTGCAGGGGCGAGTGGTCCGGGATTTGAAAATGTTTAGAGTGCTATAGGAACACCTGGTTCCTTAAGGTCGGCCTTTAAAGTCAAGTTTGACTTCGGTCAACATTTATTAAACGACCTCGGAATCGAGTTTCGATGGTTCCGCTATCTTCGTATGATGATTTCAGACTTGGGCGTATGTTCGGAATGGGTTTTGGATGACCCGGGAGCGTTTCAGCGCCCAATATTGAAATAAGAGTTCCTTAGGTTCCTATTGTGGTTTGGGATGTATTTTTGAGTTATCGAGGTCCGAACAGAATTCTGGGACCGAGAGTAGTTTCGTTATGTCATTTGTGACTTGCCTGCAAAATTTGGTGTCATTCCAAGTAGTGTAGGTCGGTTCGGCGCGTTGTTAGCGAAGTCAAGAAAACTTAAAGTTCCTAAGTTTGGTTCTAGGGGTTTTGAGGTGATTTTGAGTTTTAGTGTTGTTTTGGGTGTTCCGAATGCTCGAGCGAGTCTGCATGATGATTTAGGACTTGTTATTATATTTGGACGGGGGCTCGGGTGGGCCAAGGTTCCTCCCGGACACCACACGAGACCAAAACCAGCTGGAATAGCTGCTGGTGCACCTGTTCTGGTGTGATCGCAGGTGCGGTTGCCCTGTTGCAAGTGCGACCCCCAGCGGTCAGCCTATTTCTCGCAGGTGCGGACAAAGTTCCGCAAGAGCGGAGTCGCGGGTGCGGTCTCCTCTCCGCAGGTGCGAGCCCAGGCTTCCTCGTCCATTTCCGCAGGTGCGAGCATTTGCTCGCAGGTGCGGTCCTCGAGCCGCAGGTGCGGAACCACTATCAGACAATGTGTTTCTTAAATACGGGATTCTTCATTATTTCTTCATTTCTTCCTCCATTAGAACACCTTGAGAGCTTGGTAAAATGGCCCAACGACCCAACCACTGAAAGGTAAGTAGACTCTATCCTAGAGTTAGTTAATGCATGCGTTCTTAGTGGAATTTAACTATTTAATTAGTGAAAATTTAGGAATTTGGGTAGTAACCTAGGACCTTCGAGAATTTAAAGATTACCCGTGACTTGGATATGAAATCATTCAAAAATCGTATATTAATGATCCTTAGGCTATGGGTGAGTGTTTCCTTCGAAAGTTTTTGGAATCCGAGTATGCAGGCCCGGGATTGGATTTTAGGATTTCTTCGAGAATGGAGAATTTGACTTAGTAGTAGGAGGATTTACATACTTTGAACATAAATTGATGAATTTGTATAACATTTGGCTAGTTTCGAGTCCTCGGGTGTAGAGTTCAGAGTTTCGGGCGCGTTCTTGGTCCGGGGAGTAGATTCGACACGAGGTGAGTCTCCTTTCTAACCTTGTAAGGGGGAAACTGTCTCCCTAGGTGATTCAAATGCTACTCCCTCCGGTTCACAATAAGTGTCCAGTTTCCTTTTAGCACGCCCATTAGAAACTACCAAATCCTATGCAAAAATACCTAGTATGACTAAACTACCCTTATTAAAGTATTGGTCACATAATTATAGTGAGGAGTGGGAAAAGTTTTTTAGAGATATGCACATAAGGGTAAAAAAGTAAAAACAAATTGAATTTTTTCTTGATAACATAACTGGACACTTATTTTGAACCAAAATGAAAAAGGAAACCGGACACTTATTGTGAACCAGAGAGAGTATATGTGATAATTGTGGGGGCTACGTACGTACAAAGTGACGAGAGTCCGTACGTAGCGACTATTATTGTTATGTCCGGGTAGTTAGGCCTACACCATACCTTATGTTTTCCTTGAAATGAACTATATGCTTAGTGAATTAATGTTACATGCGGCTTGTTTCCCTGAGATCCTGGAATTAAAGAAATTTTAAGGATTTGATCACGAAGAGTAATTTATAAAGAACAAATGTGTGGATTGTGTGTGCATGTGACCGCTTCGACATTTACATTCTGCGAGCGGAGTGTTATTTCCCCCACTCTCATAGGAGTGGGTCGTACGCCACGGCGAGATTGAAAGATATATATTATGGTTCGGGTCGTTCGACCCTCGGTGCTGCAGAGATATGATCATTATGATGGCTCAGGCCGGTTGTCCTTATCCTGTATGCGGATGTTAAATTGTTAAGAATTCTTTTATGGATTTTGAGTGTTCAAATATATATTTTTAAAGGAAAGAGAATAATAATGAAGTAGAAATTGTATATTTACTTCCAGTATTTATTTGAATTATTGTTATTTTAAATGTTTACTGCTTTTACCATCCTTGTATGTCTGTTACTGATGTTATATCTTGCTAATCACTTTGTTTGAACTTAGTGAGTGTCAAGTCGACCTCTCGTCACTACCTCTTCGAGGTTAGGCGGGATACTCACTGGGTATATATTTGCTTATGTACTCATGTTGCACTTCTGTACTTAATTGTACAGGTTCTGAGGCTGGTGCATCTGGTTATCAGACTGGAGCTCGATTCTGATCTTAGTTGGACCCGACTTCATGGTGAGCTTCTTCTCCTGACGATCCTCGGCAGCACCATGGAGTTTTCTTTTGCTTATTTCCCGTCTATTTATTCAGACTGTGGGATTGTATATTATGTTTTGTATATTCGGTTAGTATGCCCGTACGACTTGTGACACTAGTTCCTGGGACACACGTAGTTGTTATTTTGGTTTGTGGGTCTGTATATATATATTGGATCATTCCTGTTTTTGACTGCTTTTGGTAAAAAAAAATGGCTTGCTATTTTTTTCAACTAATGATTTTGAAGTTTAAAACTTGGCACGTATTGGGATGTTTAACCAAGCATGGGAGGAATCCTTAGTAATTTAAGTGTAGGCTTGCCTAACCCCGGTGTTGGGCGCCATCACGACCTGAGTTAGTATTTTGGGTCGTGACAACATGGTATCAGAGCACTAGGTTCACGTAGGTCTCACAAGTCATGGGAAAACCTAGTAGAGTCTTGCGGATCAGTATTGAGACGTCTGTACTTATCTTCGGGAGGCTGTAGGGTGTTAGGAAAACCTCTCCTTATTTTTATTCTATCGTGCAGTCAATGGTTTACTAAATTTCATTCTTCTATTCTCTCAAAGATGGTGAGGACGCGTGCATCCGATATTCCAGACCTGGGTGGGGCCGTTACCCCCGTTATTTGAGGCCGTGGTAGAGGTCGGGAGAGGGCACCAGCCTAAGGTAGGGGACGAGGGCGTCCCCGAGCTATTCCAGTCATACTACCACCAGAGGACCCTACTATAGAGGAGCAGGGTGAGGTGCCCCCAACAGGTTCTGCTCCGGTGGACTTTATGACGGCGCCAGGATTCCAAGAGATCATGGGCCATATGATGCGGTTCATGGACACCATGTCCTCGGCCGATTTATTTCCGGCAGATCCTGCCACATCTCAGGCGGGAGGGGGGCCTAGACTCCTACCGCCCAGGCTGCAGGTCAGGCATCAGCATTACATCATGCCCCGGGTACACTGCCCGTGGGTGGGGCCCAGCCTGTAGCAGCAGCACCTAAGCCCAGACTAGCTGTGGACGGTGATCCGTAGAAGTTATTGGATAGATGGACTCGATTTCACCCTCTAGTCTTCGGGGGTGAGTGGGGCGAGGATGCCCAGGATTTTGTTGACAGGTGCAGGGATAGGCTGCACAATATGAGGATATTAGAGTCACATGGAGTGGACTTCACTACCTTCCATCTAGAGGGCAGAGCTCGCAGATGGTGGCAGTCCTATATTCTCAGCAGGCCAGCAGATTCTCCTCCCATTACTTGGGAGCAGTTCACTCAGATTTTTCTAGACAGGTATATCCCACCCTCTGAGAGAGAGGAGCTGCGATATCAGTTCGAGCAGCTAGAGCAGGGACAGATGTCAGTGACAGATTATGAGGCTAGATTCTCTGAGTTGTCTCGCCACGCACTTATGATATTGCCTACTGATGCTGAGAGAGTGCAGAGATTTATAGCAGGGCTGCACTCCGGTATTAGGGTCAACATGGCCCGAGAGGTGGAGATGGGGACTCCCTATCAGTTGGTGGTCGAGATAGCTCGTCAGATTGAGGGCTATCGATGGAGAGGCAGAGAGCAGGGTTAGCAGGACAAGAGAGGCAGATTCTCCAGGGATTTCAGAGGTTCCCAGTTAGGGGCAGAGGTCAGTTCAGTAGAGGTCAGCCCAACAGGCCTCCATATTCAGCACCCCCACCACCTCCCCGAGGTGTTCCAGCGAGGGCTCATTTCAGCGCCATGCCAGAGCGTTCCTACCGCCCTCCAGCCATTCAGAGTTCACCCAGTAGTTATCCCAGTTATCCGAGATTCCCCAGTCCCTACTTCAATGCTATGCTAGAGGGTACACATTGCTCTCCGACCATTCAGGGTTCCTCTTCGGGGCAACATGCTATGATACCCGGAGGTTGTTATGAGTGTGGGTATCCAGGTCATATGAAGAGGCATTGTCCCAGATTTCGGGGCAAAGCGGTGCAGCAGGAGTTTCAGCCTATGGGTCCAGAACCATCCGTCAGGCCACCTAGAGGTGGGGGACAGGTCGGCAGGGGTCATCCTAGAGGTGGAGGCCAGTCAGGGGGAGGTCAGCCAGCTCCTGTTCATTCTGGCGGGGTTCAGTCTTCCGGTGCTCCAGCTAGATTCTATGCTATCCCGACCAGATCAGATGCAGTGACCTCAGACGTCGTGATCACAGGTATTATTACAGTATGTGGTAGAGAGGCATCGATGTTATTTGATCCAGGATCCACTTATTCCTATGTTTCGGTCTTATTTGCTCATTTTTTGGATGTCCCTCGTGAGTCCTTGGGTTCTCCTATTTATGTGTCCACTCCCGTGGGCGATTCTCTGGTTGTAGACCGGATTTGTCGGTCCTGTGTGATTTCATTTTGTGGGTTTGAGGCTCGAGCGGATCTCCTATTGCTCGACATGGTTGATTTCAAGATTATTTTAGGCATGGATTGGCTATCTCTTTATCATGCCGTGCTAGATTGCCATGCCAAGACAGTTACTTTATCCATTCCAGAGTCGCCTAGGCTAGAGTGGAGAGGTTCCTCAGTTAGTACAGTCAGCCGGGTTATTTCATTCCTGAAGGCTCAACACATGGTCGAGAAGGGTTGTCTGGCCTACCTCGCCTATGTGCGGGACACCACCGCCGAGTCTCTGACGATTGATTCAATGCTAGTTGTTCGAGAGTTTACTGATGTATTTCCTTCGGACCTTCCGAGCATGCCTCTGGATCGTGATATTGATTTCTGCATTGATTTAGCTCCAGAAACCCAGCCTATAAATATTCCTTCGTACCGTATGGCTCCAAAAGAGTTGAAGGAGTTAAAGGAGTAGCTTGAGGAGTTGTTAACTAAGGGGTTCATCAGACCGAGTGTATCGCCTTGGGGTGCTCCAATTCTATTCGTGAAGAAAAAGGACGGGTCCAAGCGGATGTGTATTGATTACCGCTAGTTGAACAAGGTTACCATTAAGAACAAGTATGCTTTGCTGCGCATCGATGATTTATTTGACCAGTTGTAGGGTGCTCGTGTGTTTTCTAAGATTGATTTGAGATCAGGGTATCATCAGTTGAGGATTCGGGCTTCAGATGTTCAGAAGACTACTTTTCGTACGAGATATGGCCATTATGAGTGATGTCCTTTGGCTTGACTAATGCCCCAGCAGCATTCATGGACTTGATGAATAGGGTGTTCATGCCGTATATTGATTCCTTTGTCATTGTCTTCATTGATGACATTTTGATTTACTCACACAGCCTGGGGAGCACGAGCAGCATTTGAGAATTTGTGCTCCAGACTTTGCGAGAACAGAAGCTATATGCTAAGTTCTCTAAGTGTGAGTTCTGGTTGGATTCCGTGGCATTCTTGGGACATGTGGTATCCGGAGAGGGTATCAAGGTTGATCCTCAGAAGATCGAGGCAGTTCAGATTTGGTCGTGTCCTACTTTAGCTACAGAGATCAGGAGCTTTTTGGGCCTAGCAGGCTATTATCGCCGATTTGTGGAGGGGTTCTCTTCTATTGTAGCTCCATTGACTAGATTGACTCAGAAGAATTCCCCATTCTGATGGACTGACGAGTGTGAGGCGAGCTTTCAGAAGCTCAAGACAACATTGAACTTAGCACCAGTTCTAGTATTGCCTTCCGATTCTGGGATGTATACAGTATATTGCGATGCTTCGCGAGTTGGCTTGGGGTGTGTATTGATGCAGGAGAGGAGAGTTATTGCTTATGCTTCGCGCCAGCTGAAGGTTCATGAGAAGAATTATGTTGTGCACGATTTGGAGTTGGCGGCGATTGTTCATGCTCTTAATATTTGGAGGCACTACTTGTATAGAGTGTCCTGTGAGGTTTATACAGACCACCGTAGCTTGCAGAACTTGTTCAAGCAGAAGGATCTTAATTTGTGGCAGCGCAGATGGCTTGAGTTGTTGAAGGATTAGGATATCACCATTCTTTATCACCCCGGCAAGGCAAATGTGGTAGCAGATGCTTTGAGCAGGAAGGCGGAGAGTATGGGTAGCTTGGATTATTGCAACAGAAGAGAGACCTCTAGCCTTGGATATTCAATCCTTGGCTAATCTCCTGGTGAGATTAAACCTTTCAGAGCCCCGTCGAGTTCTTGCACATGCGGTTGCTTCATTGTTGGGGGAGATTAAGGCTCGACAGTATGATGATCCATCTTTAGCTGAGCTATGAGAGACAATGGTTCAGGGTAGGGCCAAGGAGGTTATTGTTGGTGAGGATGTTGTTCTGAGACTTCAGGGCCGCTTATGTGTTCCTAAGGTTCATGTCTTGAGGGAGAGGATTCTAGAGGAGGCACACAGTTCTCGGTACTCTATTCATCCTGGTGCTACGAAGATGTATCGTGATTTGAAGCAGCATTACTGGTGGAGGCGAATGAAGAAGGAAATTTTGGAGTATGTGGCTAGATGTCTTAATTTCCAGTAGTTTAAGTATGAGCACCAGAGGCCAGGAGGCCTACTTCAGCAGATGCCCATTCCTGAGTGGAAATAGGAGCGCATCACTATGGACTTCGTGGTTGGGTTGCCTCGTACCTTGCGGAAGGTTGACGCGGTTTGGGTCGTTGTGGATAGATTGACCAAATCGGCGCATTTCATTCCAGTAGCTACTACTTATACTTCTGAGAGGTTGGCCCAGATCTACATTCGGGAGATAGTCCGGTTGCATGGTGTTCCATTGTCCATTATATCATATCGAGGTCCTCAATGCACCTCGCACTTCTGGAGAGCATTGCATAGTGAGATGGGTACCCAGATAGACCTCAGCACAGCATTTCACCCTCAGACTGATGGTCAGTCGGAGCGTACAGTTCAGATATTGGAGGACATGCTCAGGGCATGTGTGGTTGACTTAGGAGGTCAGTGGGACCAGCTCTTGCCCTTGGTCGAGTTTTCTTACAATAATAGTTATCAGTCCAGCATTGAGATGTCACCATTTGAGGCTTTGTATGGTCGGCGATGTCGTTCTCCTACCGGGTGGTTTGAGCCTGGTGAGGCTAAGTTATATGGCACCGACCTGGTGAGGGATGCTTTGGAGAAAGTGAAGTTGATTCAGGAGAGGCTCCGCACATCACAGTCCAGACAGAAGAGTTAGCGGATCAGAGGGCGCATGATGTATCATTTATGGAGGGAGATAGGGTCCTGTTGAAAGTCTCGCCTATGAAGGGTATTATGAGGTTTGGGAAGAAGGGCAAGCTAAGCCCGAGGTTTATAGGTCCCTTCGAGGTGTTGAGGCGAGTTGGGGAAGTTGCTTATGAGCTGAACTTGCCTCCTAGTTTATCAGGAGTTCATCCAGTTTTTCATGTATCCATGCTCCGGAGGTACCACGCCGACATCTCTCACATGGTTTATTTCAGTGCTATTCAGTTGGATGAGAGGTTGGGCTACGAGGAGGAGCCAGTTGCTATTATTGATAGACCGCCAGTTGAGGTCCAAGAGAGTTTCTGCTGTAAAGGTCCAGTGGAAAGGCCAACCAGCTGAGGAGGTGACCTGGGAGTCCGAGGAAGACATGCGAAGCAGATATCCACACTTATTCAACACTTCAGGTATGATTCTAGACCCGTTCGAGGACGAACGTTTGATTAAGAGGTGGAGAATGTAACGACCCGATCGGTCATTTTGCGTTATCGGACCCCGTTCCCCTAAATGAAACTTCCCATAGCGGCTTATTGTGATTTATGCCTTGCGGGGGCGGGTGGTACGAGATTCGGAAATGTTTAGAGTGCTATAGGAACACCTGGTTCCATAAGGTTGGCCTTTAAGGCCAAGTTTGACTTCGGTCAACATTTTGGGTAAACAACCTCGGAATCGAGTTTCGACGGTTTCGGTAGCTTCGTATGATGATTTCAGACTTGGGCGTATGTTCAGAATGGGTTTTGGATGACCCGGGAGCGTTTCGGCGCCCAATATTGAAATAAGAGTTCCTTAGGTTCCTATTGTGGTTTGGGACGTGTTTTTGAGTTATCGAGGTCCGAATGGAATTCCGGGACCGAGAGTAGTTCTGTTATGTCATTTATGACTTGCCTGCAAAATTTGGTGTCATTCCGAGTAGTGTAGGTCGGTTCGGCGCGTTGTTAACGAAGTCAAGAAAACTTAAAGTTCCTAAGTTTGGTTCTAGGGGTTTTGAGGTGTGATTTTGAGTTTTAGCGTTGTTTTGGGTGTTCCGAAGGCTCGAGCGAGTCCGTATTATGATTTGGGACTTGTTGGTATATTTGGACGGGGGCTCGGGTGGGCCCAGGTGCCTCCCGGACACCACACGAGGCCAAAAACCAGCTGGAATAGCTGCTGGTGCACCTGTTCTGGTGTGACCGCAGGTGCGGTTGCCCAGTCGCAGGTGCGGGACCGCTCCTGCGGTCCCAGTCTCGCAGGTGCGACCCCCAGCGAGCGGTCTATTTCTCGCAGGTGCGGACAAAGTTCCGCAGGAGCGGAGCTGCGGGTGCGGTCTCCTCTCCGCAGGTGCGGGCCCAGGCTTCCTCGTTCATTTTCGCAGGTGCGAGCCTTTGCTCGCAGGTGCGAGACCGCATGTGCGGTCCTCGAGTCGCAGGTGCAGAACCACTGCCAGATAGTGTGTTTCTTAAATACGGGATTCTTCATTATTTCTTCATTTCTTCCTCCATTAGAACACCTTGAGAGCTTGGGAAAAGGGCTCAATGACCCAACCACTGAAAGGTAAGTAGACTCTATCCTAAAGTTAGTTAATGCATGCATTCTTAGTGGAATTTAACTACTTAATTAGTGAAAA
>ML430786.1:0-12221 GCA_005239525.1 Nicotiana knightiana
AAAAAAAAAAAAAAAACAACAACAACAACACACCCTTTTTTTTTCTTTTCTTTTTTTCCTTCTGAGGAAACTAAATCTCTAAGACATGAAAATGCAAAAACCCGAAGACCACCACTCCGACGGGGAGATTATCGAGAATATTTTTAATAGTAGCCCATTAAATGCCATCACATCTAATGATGACACGTATGTTGAAATCACCCTCGATGTCCGCAAGGACACCGTGGCAGTTCACAGTGTCAAAAATGCCAAAGGAGCTAACGTAGAGGAAGCAGAGCTAGAGCTAGAGGTGCTGGGGTTGGGGCTGGGGCTGGCCAAAAATATAGGAAAGAAGCAATCTTTTGGGACTTCAGTCATTAGGAATACTTCGATGAGGATGCGGCAGGTGGCTCAAGAGCTTAAGCGCTTGGCCTCATTGAAGAAACAACAACCACATCCTTCTCGGCGATTTGATCGGACCAATTCAGTAGCCGCTTATCATGCTCTCAAAGGCCTCAAATTTATCAGCAAAACTGATGGCGGCGCTGGATGGGCCGCCGTTGAGAAGCGCTTCGACGAGCTCAGCGCCACTTCAAATGGCTTACTTCCTCGGGGAAAATTTGGAGAATGCATAGGTAAAAAGTCGAGAGTTTAACTGCATTGCATTGATTGCGTATAATTATTTTACGTTATCAGGTTATATTATATGTATACATCAATAATTATTTATATCGAGTTTAATATGGTAGCACATAAAAAATAGAGTAAATAACAAGTTGTAATCCGTGAAAAAATTGATAGTGCCAAAGACGGAGCCAAGATTTCACGTTTATAGGTTCTGGAATATCGAACAATGACTTCAAGTACTAATAATTGGATTCTAAATTTTATATTTAATGAATTTCTTAACACAAATACACTATTTGATTAAAAACTACTGTGTTCGGCGAATTCGTTGTAGGGTTTCTAGCTTCGCCCCTGGATAGTGCAATGTTGTCGGTGTATATAAATTAAATCAAAAGATTATACTCTCAACTACACAAGAAAACGTATACGTGTGTGTTCATCATAATTTCTTGTACAATATTTCATCTTTTCTACTTGTAAATTTGATTTGGTTGAGCTTGTTTAATTAATTGGAAATATGGGGGTTTTTCAATAATAGGTATGAATAGGGAATCTAAGGAATTTGCAGTAGAGCTTTTTGATGCGCTAGCTCGGAGGAGAAATATAACAAGTCATTGCATCAGCAAAATACAGCTCAAAGAGTTTTGGGACCAAATTGCCAACCAATGTTTTGATGCTCGGCTTCGAACCTTCTTTGACATGTAAGGATTAAAATTAGAAATTTATCCAAACGTCTCTAAATATTGCGTATTTGTTTCATTACTGCTATAACGAATTTTTTGATTCTGATATTTATAATGAATGTATCGCAGGGTTGATAAAAATGCAGATGGTAGAATCTCAGAAGAAGAAGTCAAAGAGGTATATGGAATTTCATTCGATAGGTTGACATATTAAAGAATTTTTACACTCAGTTTGACGTAGCTAGATTTAATGGATTACTATATCAAGCTTATTACGAAGAGCTATCTTTTAGCGTAGGTTAACTTAACATGATACTGTATATAATATGCACTCACCGTCAAGCATAGAACTAATTAAACCCTTTATGCTCTCTTGTACTACCCTCCTTCTTTAACTTTTCTCAGATTGGGCATATCCAGTTAGAGGTTATGAGTTCATTTGAAGCCACAATTTTCTTGTATTTTGCTAAAAAATCATTAAATATGTATAATTAACAATTTTCAAACCCATTAAATTAGATTGGATGCGGTGAAATTGTGAAGCTGAACCTGTAAAGTTCAAATCTTGAATTCGCCTCTCGCACTATAACTAACAAAATCTATCATTTTCTGTGCAGATTATTAGCCTAAGCGCATCTGCTAATAAGCTGTCAAATATCCAGAAACAAGCAGATGAATACGCAGCATTGATCATGGAAGAGTTGGACCCCGACAACTTGGGATACATCATGGTTAAATTCTAAAGACCCCTTCAATTGTCAACCTGAAAATAAATAGTATTAGTATTATTTTTCAACTGTTGATGCTCTGATCGACAGATTGAGAACTTGGAAATGCTTTTATTACAAGCTCCAAATCAATCAGTAGGAGGAAAATGCCTGAACAGGAATCTAAGTCATATGCTAAGCCTGAAGCTTAAACCGACAGTGGAGACCAATTCCATAAAAAGATGGTATGCGAATTTGAACTACTTTTTGCTGGATAATTGGCAGAGAGTTTGGGTGGTTTTATTGTGGATTGGAGCAATGGCTGGCTTATTTGCTTATAAGTATGTACAGTACAGAAACAGAGCAGCATTTGATGTCATGGGTCACTGTGTTTGTATGGCCAAAGGGGCTGCTGAGATACTTAAGCTCAATATGGCATTGATTTTACTACCAGTCTGCAGGAATACTATTACCTGGCTTCGAAACAAGACCAAATTAGCTGCTGCTGTTCCCTTTGATGATAACCTTAACTTTCACAAGGTAAGGTATTCTTATTTTTAACCTTTGTTCAATTTTCCGAAAGCAGAAGGGGAGACTTGGAGCCATGGTAAAATCATTTCGCGTGACCTATAGATCAAAAGTGCGAGCACTAGAATCAGACCTTGATGTTTGCGTTAGGGTAGACTGCCTACATCACACTCACTTGAGGTGCGGTATTTCCCCGGATCCTACGTGAATGCCAGTGGCGAAGTCACTAATTTCATGAAGAGTGTTCAAAATATAATATATATATTAAAAAAATAATTTTTGACTTGTATACACTATAAAAGTTTCTATATATTGAGTATAGAAAACCTTAACTTTCACAAAGTAAACTAATCTAATTTTTCTCTTGTTTTAATTTTCTATATAAATGGGAGCCTCGGAGGAATGATAAAGTTGTCTCGTGTGACATATAGCTCGCGGGTTCGAGCCGTAGAATCAGTCACTAATGTTTGTGTCAGGCTAGGCGGCCTTCATCACACTCCCTTGAGGTGTGGCCCTTCCCCGGACCTTGCGTGAATGTGGATGCTTTGTACATCGGGCTATCATTTTAATTTACTGTTCAATCCATATAGTATATACAACAATAATTATGTCTCAATTCCAAGTAAGTTCAAGTCAGCTATATAATACTCCATTGAATGTTGTCACAATCCCATATTAGTCCCGACATATTATGGACTGGGTATGCTGGTTGTCAACCTACTACAACCCTTTTCCTTTATCCAGGTTTAAGACCGACAATATGAGCGAGATTACACAAAAGTAAAAATAGTATACTGAATAACATTTTGTACTATGTATGTACGTACGTGGTTCTTTTTTCCTTATTACCCTTTTGTTTAGATGATGGCAGTGGCAATTGCAATTGGTGTTGGAATACACATACTTGCTCACATGACTTGTGATTTTCCAAGGCTACTAAAGGCTAGCCCAGAAAAGTATAAACCAATGAAGCCATACTTCGGTGATCAGCCAACAAGCTATTTGCATTTTGTGAAGGGAGTTGAAGGGTTGAGTGGGATTATAATGGTGGTTTTAATGGCGATAGCTTTCACTCTAGCAACTCCACGGTTTAGAAGGAACAGAATTAATTTACCAAGACCCTTGAACAAGCTCACTGGATTCAATGCCTTTTGGTACTCCCACCACCTCTTTGTCATTGTCTACACTCTCCTCATTGTCCATGGTATCAAGCTTTACTTGACCAAAGAATGGTACAAGAAAACGGTTAGTCTACTCATCTTTGAATTCAACACTAAATTCTTAAATAAATTTAACTTTTATACGCTTGATATATAGTAGAAGAACTTCGATTATTACGTACCTACGAGTAATTGTCCATAATAGCAGTTAATCTACTACAATATGTTAAATTATATTGACAGTGTCAACGTTACTTACACTACCGGCGTATATAAGTTAAATTACTTGTTAATGTAAGAATCATTGTTCTACTAGTTTCTTGGAAGAATAATTACTAAAAATGAGACTAAACTTCCCTCATGGCAGACATGGATGTACTTGGCTATACCAATCATATTATATTCTGGTGAAAGATTACTTAGGGCCTTCAGATCAAGCATCAAGGATGTTAAAATTTTAAAAGTAAGTTTGAATTCAAAAATTTTACAGAGTATAATTTAGTTATTCATGACAATCAAAATTGTTGATAAATTTATATTATTATATTTAATATGTTTCTAGGTGGCTGTGTATCCTGGAAATGTGTTGGCACTTCATATGTCAAAGCCACAGGGGTTCAAATATAAAAGTGGGCAGTACATGTTTGTCAACTGTACTGCAGTTTCACCATTTGAATGGTAGGTGATGCTTAACAAATAATCACTAAGGATGAATCTTGTATCATCGATCAATTTAATATTTTATGCACTTACAGATGAAGAAAATATCTACACGACATTCAAATAGCGTGATAAAAGTACTACAATTAATTTGTTATAATATGGTAGATTAGGTTGATCGTATACCCTATCCGTGTACATAAATTAAAGATACATACTTATATAAAAAGCACGAGCTAGCCAGATTTAGGACTGCTAATTAAAAAATAGTCACTATTTTGTTAAAACACGTAAAGTCCAAGCAGAATATACTGGATTATGGAGCTCCTTTCAGTATATCATGTTGGAATTCCAGCACACGGAAAGTTCCAGCATAATATGACGAATTATGAAGCTTCTGTGTATAAACTTCCGGCATATTACGTTGGAATTACAACATATTATGCTGATTTTTTTGGATTTTTTAGGGTGTTTCTGCTTAGATTTTATTTTCATATGAAAAAGTGATAAAGTTTAAAACTATTGCTACTTTTTAATTAATAGTTGTAAATCTGACTATTACTAATTGTTTTTCCCCTGATGTACACATTTTATATTGTACACATTTTATATCAGGCACCCATTTTCTATTACTTCAGCGCCGGGGGATGATTATGTCAGTATCCATATTCGAACTCTTGGTGATTGGACCAGCAAGCTCAGAGCTGTTTTCTCAGAGGTAAGCATACAATTATTTTTTCAAAGAGGTAAGTATACTATATTCCACTAATTTAATCATTAATCATTAATCATTAAATTTAGCTTAATCATAGTATATTGGTCAATGTTATTAATTAGGTGTGCCAACCATTACCAACTGGGAAAAGTGGACACGTAGTAGTTGAGTGCTTGCAAGGAGAGAACAAAAAGTGAGTCTCGTTCGAATTTGTTGTCCCCATTATAGTCAAATTTATAAGTGGTAATCAAAATTTAGTTATTTTTATGTTAAGATAAATTTGAACAAAAATACTGTTCAAAAACCAGAAAATATTCCAGCATAATATATTAAAGTTTGAATTTTTTACATGTGAACTCCCAGCATAATATACTTGTCCAGTTGGAAGTTCATAGACATGTGCTCCAATCTCCGGTATATTATGCTGGAACTTTCTGTGTGCCGGAGTTCCAGCATAATATGCTGGAAGTTCATATACAGGTGCACCAATCTCTAGTATATTATGCTGGAATTTTTCGTGTTACAGCAAAATAGTGACTATTTTTCAATAACTTTACAAAGTGCTGATTATTTTTCAATTACCAGTCCAAAAATAAGCTAGTCCGTGCTATTTTTACTCATTACATCCATATATCCACACCTGAAGAGAGCACATTGATTAGTTAAACCTTCACTTTCACTAGCGTATTCATTTTGAGAAAGCCATCATATTTGGAATATTACTATTTAAATATATTACTGACTTTTTTTATAAAATGTTGAAAACTTTAAAAAACATAGTAGTAGTTACTTTCGCGTCATCATAATGGATAAGAATCTTACACAATTGTGTTTGATATGACAGAATAAAGAAGTCACGTGTGTTTAGTTACTACAAAATATTTCTTTTTTTTACCAAGCAAAAGGGATTATGCTATCCTTACTTACAAACGAAAGTCATATTTTTACAACTATTCCAACTACTTTATTTCATTTCACTTGCTCCAACCAGAATTGACATTATTATCAATGTTTAACACTAATATTCGGAAATTCACCAAAAATCTGCCAATGCTGACATTTTTATCAATTTTCAAATTATATTTTCTTGAAAAAATTATTTGTGTTCACCAACCAAGAACTGAAAATAAGTTATTTAATTTTCCAAAGAAAGTTTTTTGAATGGAATACATGTTCTTCCTACCAAAAACATCTTTTTTTCTTCCTTTTTCAAAAAAGAAAAAAAAATCGTTAAGAAAGTTTATCTGTGTTGGCAATTGATCAAAAATTAACAATTCGCAATTACTAGCTATGTTACTCGGAATCTCCGAAAATATTGTCGGGTGCGTGTCAGCTCCTCCAAATATTGCGTATTTTTGGAGTATCCAACACGGCGGCATACATATAACTAATGATGATCACGTACGTGAAATGACTTCAGTTTACCAAAAGTGCTAATTGATGGACCATATGGAGCACCAGCACAAGACTACAAGAAATATGAGGTGCTTCTGTTGGTAGGTCTAGGAATTGGAGCTACCCCAATGATCAGCATTGCTAAAGACATTGCCAACAACATGAAAGCCAAAGAGGAAGATGACTTAGAGAATAGAAATGAATATCCTAATCCAAAATCACAAAAGAAAAGAAACTTCAAAAGCAAGAGGGCATACTTCTATTGGGTTACTAGAGAACAAGGTTCATTTGATTGGTTTAAAGGTATAATGAATGAAATAGCTGAAATGGATCCTAAAGGTGTGATAGAGGTGCACAATTATTGTACAAGTGTTTATGAAGAAGGTGACGCTCGTTCTGCTCTTATTGCTATGATTCAGTCACTACAACATGCCAAGAATGGTGTAGACATTGTCTCTGGAACAAGAGTTAAGAGTCACTTTGCTAAACCTAATTGGCGAAATGTCTACAAGCGCATTGCTCTTAATCACACTAATGCAAGAGTTGGTATGTATTCAAGACTTCGTATAATATTTATTTTTCAACTGTAGTTCAAACTGAACGCAATGAGCACTTCTTTAAATATCAAACTTTCACGTGTTGGAGGCCCTTTCAATTTTGGTGTCAATTTTCATAATAAACTATCTTGCTCGGACTCTCCAGAAATCTCATCAAGTGTGTTCGAATCCTCCAAAAGTAATATATTTTTGGAGGAAGGTACGGTAGCATTTTGAAGAGTTTGCGTAACATAGATAATAAAATTGAAAAAGGTGTATTCAAGTAATAATTTCTTTTCTTTCTGAAAACAATTGGCACGCATTATAGGAATCACTTTCAATCACACACCAGATAACCTATTTTTTCTTGGAAATTTGCAGGGGTTTTCTACTGTGGGGCACCAGCACTGACGAAAGAGCTAAGACAGCTAGCCTTGGATTTTTCCCGCAAGACATCCACAAAGTTTGATTTCCATAAAGAAAATTTTTGACCAAAGATATCAAAGCAAACAGATAAGAATGATTTTTTAAGAAATCCACATCCACTACGTCTTGTGTATAGAAAATCTTGCAGATTTAGTTATTATTTCGGTTTTCGTATTGTCTTACGAATAATAATTCTTTTTATATAGGTCCACCTACCTGTGAATTGGATTACCAATTCTTCTATTAAATTAGTTCTGAATTGTTAGCAATTAACACGCACAATTTTGTCATATATTGTTTATTCCCCTTTCAAATGGAGGGACGATGACAACACAGTAGTATAGTTGTCGATAGTGCAATGGCAAGCAGACCGACCAATTACCTTATTACTGACCCCAGCATGTAAATGTTCAATAATTTGCCAGTAATAATTCTACCTTAGCCACCTTTTACCTTTACATAGTTGTAAAGTGAGTCCGGAACTCAAATGTAATTTTTTTGGACTCAATGATCGAAATGAGTGAAAAAAATTTTAGTGACCAAAATACATATAGCGCCCTTTTAAAGGGCGTTATACCTTAACGTCCATTTTGAACGTTAAGGTATAATGTCCTTTAAAAGGGCACTATATTTGAAGTTGATTAGACGGTCAGGTATAGCGGCGTTTATTAAGGCCCTATATGTATAGCGCCTTAATAAACGGCTCTATGCCCGTTAATAAGTTCGTCCCCTTCCCTTCACCCGCCAAACAGAACTCCCCTCCCCTCTCCCCCATTTTTAATTCAAAAACCAGTGGTCCCCCCCTCCCCCCCCCATTCCCCTTCTTAACGACCAAATATAGCTCGAGTGGACCCCACCCGTCCCACAAAAAGTAAAGATTCTCGGTCCCACATCCTATCTAATTCCTTCTCTCGTTGTGGGTTGCTCGTTTCGGCTTCAAATCTTCAACTTTCCAAAAAGCTTAAATCGAGGTATTCCGATTTTCTTGAAACTCGTATAAAAAATGCGTATTTAGTTGTTTTAAATGTGTTCTATGTTGTTGTTGGTCCCAAACGCACACGCAAGTATACGTGGTCGTAGCAAGTAATATAATGTTAAATCGAATGTCGAACTCATAGGGACTTGCGTAAACTACTTGCTGAATCACTCTAATTGCTATTTAATCGAGCCAAAACAAAATCCAGGAATGTAACTAATTTATACTACGATTCTATGAACTAACTAATTATCAAGTGACAAGAATATTGTTGTGTGTATTCAGTAGAGACAAATATTCCAGGGTTGTGATCAATTCACCACTCGTATTGCATTCTAATTAACTCTCCCTTTCATATAATTCACTCATGGTTGCTAATTAATCGATAAACGCTCTCATAGCCTTCTCCCGAAGCACTACTCGCCTATTCTCAATAGATTAACGCCTATATTCCTATGAAATTAATCTATTAGAACGCACTAAGATTACGATGTTTAATTAAGCACGGTGACTAGGTATATTCCTATCCTAATCACAAATCCGCTCCCCTGAAGGGTTAAGATCGCGCACTCTTCAATTCTTCTCTAATCTATATACGGCTTTCCCAAGCATAATATAGATAGTATATAGAATCTAACTGTTGGCCAGACAATTAAGCAATTAAACACAGAATTAAAGAAACAACCATATATTGAGTGAACTATAATCAAAGTTAAATTAATACCGAATAGCAATATTCATGGCTAAACCACATCCCCAGAACAATGGGTGTTTAGCCACTCATGCTAGAATCAAACAATTGCATAAGTGTTGCATAAATGGAAAATACCAGAATAAGATGAAGAAAACTGAGAAATCCTCTACTTCCTGATGATCTCGTGTGTATCTTCTCTCCAAAACTGGCATCCTCCCTCAAAGTTGTATTTTTGGGTCTATTTATATGTTTGGAACAAACCCTAAACGTGTAGGAGACTTCTATTCCAATCGGAAAACACTTAAAACCTTCAAAACTCGGAATTGACTGGACCAGGGACCCCAGGCGTTAAGCCCCAAATGCCCAGCTATAGCCTGGGTAGGCCTGGCGTTTGGGCTCTAACGCCCAGCTATAGCCTGCGCAGGCCTGGATTTTGGGCTCTAACGCCAGCTATAGCCTGGGCAGGCCTGGCTTTATGGCTCTAACGCCCGGCTATAGCCCGGGTCACTCCTTTTCGACTCTTGAGCGTATTTTTGACGTTTATGCATCCATTTAGCTCGGCTTCCATCTCCAATTCACCTACACATGAAATAGACTCCATTATGCACATATAACGTGTATTTTTATCACAAAAGCACATAAAATGTAAGGTACATAATGCTTAAAACTATGGATTCTAGCCACGCATCAACACCCCACACTTAGACTCTTGCTCGTCCTCGAGCAATATCCTTCAACACGTACACATTTCATTAACAAGGAGTATTTTACTTTTCAATCACACACATTACCCCTTAACTATGATCGATACCGGCAATCAAGTATGAACATACAAAATTTCACATTCTTTCCCTTCTTTAAACATACCCAAGTATAACAATTTAATCATGGCACGAATCAACCTAATTGCAACCACCCAACCTCAAGATTCGACTTGCAACTACTAAGCCCTCTCAATTCACGCACCTACCCAACAAGAAAGTTACAACATTACCAATCGTTCATGAGATCATGTGACCTAACCAACAACAAAAGAGTGAATATAATTGGTCCACACATTCAAATATGCTTTTGAACATTATTTAAGGACATCACACAATTGAACAAATTCACTCACTCTCACAAAGAATTCATATGCATCCCGTGGTCGCACTATAAGCTTGCCCGTAGTGTAGATCTCCACTAATTCAAGTTAGCCAAATCTAGGATCAATTAGTACTTTTAAGGTTGTAATGTAGGCTAAGGGACGGGTAGGATATATTTAGGAATAGTGACTAACCCTCCTAAGCACTTTAATACACTACCTTCACAAATCAACACATATTGTTCTCAACCAATTCCCTTACCACAATTCATATTCAACATAGCCCTTTTTCAATTAAGCACTTCTATATTTTCACTAGCACAAATTAATAAAAATTTGGAGGTGTGTATATTTTTGTACATACTTTTACTATCATTTTTTTTCTTTCCTACACACACTCCATACATGAAGATTCAATGGCTAGTGACTTTTGAATACAATGTTTAGTGCACTAACATGCCTTTCCATGGCTCCACTCAAAAGTTAATCCCCAATATCTTACCTTATTTCTTTTAGATACTAAGTGCCTTTGGAGGAAAATGTGCAAAAATCTCAATTTAAGAACAAAATAGGGGCACGGCTTGTAATTTGGGTACCAAAGAAAAGGTCAAACGGCTCAAAGGGGCTAGCAATGGAAAATGTAATTCTTATGTGACAAGCACATCCATAATCAAGTAAGAAAACGCCTGCGTCATCTCCTAGACTAGCATAACCTACAATTTCGCTTCGATTAACACACGGAGCAAGTTCTAGACTACACAGGATAACATAGAAAATCACTAAACTTCACTCACACATTGCACATGACTCAATCACAACGGTTGTCTTCAACTCTCATGTCAAGCAAGCACACAAAATAGAGAGAATTAAGCAATATCACACTATGTAGCATACAAGTCAAACAACTGAGCTAAGGCGTCACAAATTAGGCTATTTATTTTTCTCAGGCATCACATGNCAAATAATTTAATGTACCCAGTTAAAGTTATACCCTTGGAAAAGAACCGGTGCCCAAAGAAAAACCAAGAGATACTACCTAAATACTCAAAATAAAAAATCTTTTTGGTGTTTTGTTTTTTAAATCGAACTTTATCCCTCAAGAAAATTGTCCAACAGATCCATCGTTGGAAAAATCCGAGATTTTTTTCTATAAAACAATAATTTTATACAATTATACCTCAGAAATTAGTTTCCCCACCCCACACTTATGTTATGCATAGTCCTCGATGCATCATCACAAAGAAAAATATTAAAACAAGGGTGAGAAATACTCCCTGAGACCCCCTCGGTCCTAGCTCGGACATGATTCTCAATCTTTAGAGTCGGGATGACCCTACACTTAAGCTCAAACATNTTGACACTAAAAAAATAATGAAAAGATATACAGGCTGGGTTGCCTCCCAACAAACGCCTGATTTAACGTCGCGGCACGACTCTGCTACTCTGCTCAGGCTGGGAGCTTTCTCTTCTTCTTTCTCCCATGAAGCCTAGCCTTTTTGCATGCTCTTAACGAGTCTCCTTTTTCATCTCTGGCTCTTTTCTCAATTATCGTTACACCCTCAGCTTGCAACACCACCTCCTCTGGATCACTGCCATTCACATAAGGACTCTGCTCTATCCCCTTCATGTCGACCACAGTAATCATGCATAGGTCCTCATAATGCTTTGGGAGTTTAAATGCCTTGTACACATTAAAAGTGACCTCTTCATTGTTAACTCTCATTTTTAACTTCCCTGCCCTCACATCAATAATTGCTCCACTAGTAGCTAAGAATGGTCTCCCCAATATAATAGGCACTTCCTCATCTGCCTCGTAATCAAGCACAATAAAATCAGCGGGAAGAATAAACTTTCCCACTCGAACTAGCACATCTTCAATAATTCCTTCCGACATAATTAGCGACCTATCTGCCAACTGTAAGGTGATTGAGGTAGGTCTAAGAACCCCTAATCCGAGTTTCTTGAACAAAGAAGATGGCATCAAATTTATACTAGCCCCTAAATCACACAGGGCTCTACCAACTTCTTGTTTTCCAAGAGACAAAGGAATT
>ML430786.1:12318-61690 GCA_005239525.1 Nicotiana knightiana
CCTTGCCAGTCTGGATTGCTTTTGGAGAATTTATTCAATAATGCAAATATTTCATCATAATTCTTCTCCAACACCTGACCTCCGGCTGCTGCATCTACCACAATTTTTGTTTGCGGCTGGAGCCCCTCAATGAAAGTGTGAACTACCACCTCGTTTGTCTTATTGTGATGAGGGTAGTCTCTAAGTAGCCCTTTGAACCTTTCCCATGCTGAATATAATGATTCACCCGTTTTCTGTCTAAAGGATACTATCTCACTCCTGATCTTTGCAGTCTTTCCTGAAGGGAAGAACCTTGCCAGAAATTTTCTCGCCAAATCATTCCATGTTGTGATGGAATTAGCTGGTTCTGCCTTCAGCCATCGCTTTGCTTCGCCCAATATAGAGAATGGGAAAAGCGTGATCCTCACATAATCTGGCGTGACCCCGTTAGTGATATAAGTATCACTAATCTCNTCTCGCCAAATCATTCCATGTTGTGATGGAATTAGCTGGTTCTGCCTTCAGCCATCGCTTTGCTTCGCCCAATATAGAGAATGGGAAAAGCGTGAGCCTCACATAATCTGGCGTGACCCCGTTAGTGATATAAGTATCACTATCTCCAAGAAGTTCAGAATGTGCTACTGTGAATCCTCGTGTGGAAGACCATTTCCCAAGCATAATGATAGTATATAGAACCTAACAGTTGGCCAGACAATTAAGCAATTAAACGCAGAATTGAAGAAACAATCATATATTGAGTGAACTATAATCAAGGTTAAATTAATGTCGAATAACAATATTCATGGCTAAACCACAATCCCAGAACAATGGGTGTTTAGCCACTCATGCTAGAATCAAACAATTGCATAAGTGTTGCATAAATGGAAAATACTAGAATAAGATGAAGAAAACTGAGAAATCCTCTACTTCCTGATGATCCCGTGTGTATCTTCTCTCCAAAAATGGCATCCTCCCTCAAAGTTGTGTTTTTGGGCCTATTTATATGTTTGGGATAAACCCTAAACATGTAGAAGACTTCTATTCAAACCGGAAAACACTTAAAACCTTCAAAACTCGGAATTGACTGGACCAGGGACCCCATGCGTTAAGCCCCAAATGCCCAGCTATAGCCTGGGCAAGCCTGGCGTTTGGGCTCTAACGCCCAGCTATAGCCTGGGTAGGCCTGGATTTTGGGCTCTAACGCCCAACTATAGCCTGGGCAGGCCTGACTTTATGGCTCTAACGCCCGACTATAGCCCGGGTCACTCCTTTTCGACTCTTGAGCGTATTTTTGACGTTTATGCATCCATTTAGCTCATCTTCCATCTCCAATGCACCTACACATGAAATAGACTCCATTATGCACATATGATAGTATTTTTATCACAAACGCACATAAAATGTAAGGTACATAATGCTTAAAACCATGAATTCTAGCCACGCATCAGTTGCTTTGTGATTTTTTTGCGATTTAACTATTATGTTATTTGTATCCGGACTAATATATTAGTGAGCTAAAAAATATGTAAAAATAGAGAAATCATTATTAGTTGTTAAAAAAATGTTAATAAATTACTTTTTACTGTTATATATGTATTTTCGTGAATGTTTTGTGATTAAATTTATTTGTTGCTTTTATTTGGTTTAGATTATTTATTTGCTTAAAGACTAGTAAAATAAATAAATTGTCACTTTAGTTCCCTCTAGTGGTATATTGCGGTCTAATGTAGTTCTTGTACTTATAATATAGTGCCCTTTTAGCGTAGAGTCCCTGTAGTTATTGAAATTAATCATTTAAGTATCTCTTATACCAAAAAATACGTCAAAATAGTTGATAGTTCAAACACAAACTCTATCCAATTCTAGTCAACGATCGTAAGAAAATAACAAGATAAAACAATAATATTTTCCGGATATCTTGGTGCTACTGGGCCTCAAATATCGAGACTGGAACTCATATGTGAATATCTAATAATTAAATCTTGTATAATTATAAAAATTAATTATTTAATTTTATTATAGTAAAAAATAAGTGAATAACAAACAAACATATAAAATAAAATATGTAAAATAATAAAACTAATATATAAAGTAATAAAACAAACATATCCAAGAATTCAGGATATCTTGGTGCTACTGAGCCTCAAATATCAAGCCTGAAACCCATACGTGGAGGTCATGTATGGGCTTCCCGTTGATGGACACCTTGTTGCTCTGCCGCATGCCATGAGAGAGATGACAGGTGGGCAGTACCTGGACAAGCTGATGCGGCTCACCGGTTTACAGCCACAGGAGGAGACTGCATTGTCTGGGGCCAGTCGTCTGCAGTTGACGACTATCCGAGACCATTTGGAGACATTGCACCCCGATATCACAGACGATACACCGGAGCTTCATATTCACCGGTACACGAGGTTGCTTCTGCTCCTTATGTTTGGAGGGGTCTTGTTCCCGAACACTTCGGGTAACCCAGTCAGCTTGAGATTTCTTTATCATCTTGAGCGGCTAGATGATTTACCCCAATACAGCTGGGGTGCTGCTGTTCTCGGCTACTTGTACCGGCAGATGAGCCGGGCGAGCATGGGCACCCAGCGTGACGTTGCTGGATTTTTGTCGCTGCTACAGGTGAAAACATATTCGAATACTCTATTTATTATAACATACCCAGTAAAAATATATCTTAAATTTTACGTCCACTTTGTATGTTAGGTTTGGGCCTGGGAGCGGTTTCTGCAGTTGCAGCCACCTCTACCACCATTAGCTCCGGGTACACCACTTCAGTTTCTCCCTCTAGCTAGGAGATGGGTTCTCCGGCGAGAATATGGACGAGAGTACGAGGCACGACATAATCTCCCCTTGTGCAGGGATTTGTTGGATTTGCTGGAGGGTGCACAGGTAAATGTATACCTAAGTTTACTTGTCCTGGCTTCATATGTGTTGCGTATACTCACATTTTTTGTTGTTACTTAATAGTTCATTTGGGGCCATACAGCGACGAGCTGATAGCTGGCTTGCCCGATTGTTGCTCGGCCGGCCGACTTATTTGGAGCTCTTCTGTCCCATTGATGTGCCTTGATATCGTGGAGCATGATTCCACCGAGCGGGTACTTCTCCAATTTGGCCACCCATAGCTTATACCGCCACAGCCCGCCTGACATACCACACATTTCTAGCGGGAAGATCATTCTAGGGTGGACCAGGCATATATGGCATGGCTAGAGGCGCAGATCGATACTTGGGACCGGCGACTTGCCCTGATTCGGCCCCCCACCCCTTCATTGCGTCGAACGGATACTAAGCATGATTATATGGGCTGGTACCGCAGCGTTACCCAATTTTTTATCGGGAATCCCATTTTTGCGGTCAGTACAATCCATACGCCGGGAGGCACGAGGCACTGGTATGTTATTTGGTATACTCTTATAACTTTAACCTAGCGTTCTGTAATTTATATTTTACATGTTGTACAGGCTATTGTCCTACATTTGTTCCACCAGTTGGGACTGCAGATGCAACAGCATGCCGACGAGGGAGCGACCACCTTGCACGAGTATGGCCGACAGGTTACAAAGTTGGCTGCCAGGACACTATGGCGAGCCCGAGATGATGAGCGCTTAGGACACGACCCTGCTTATGTGGCGCCAGAGCAGTACCATCGTGGGGCACCAACGGCGTCGGAACATGGTCGACGTGGCAGGGGTGCCCCACGAGATAGGGTTGTCCCACGAGGTAGGGCTGTCCCATGAGGTCGTGGGGGGCGGCGAGGAGGTGGTCCCCAACAAGGGGCCGTTGAGGCACCTGTTGAGGATGTTGGAGTTGATCAGTCGGGTGACCTCCATGATCCAGACTAATATCACGACAGCATGCCGTCATACAACCTTCAGTTGCAGCTCACTCCAAGGATTTCGCAGGTGACCTCGTCAAATCCACTGTTAATCACGAGCACGAGCATTACGCGAGAGGATTGGGACCAGTACTTTCCAGGCCCATCGACCGTTGCTGAGGGTCGACCGACTCGAGATGTTGTTAGTGGGTGCCGGCTGAGTTATGGCTCATCATCGAGGGATGCTGGGGATCATTCACAGGTGCAGGTATGTTTGTATTACTATTAAATTTAAATTTGTTTTTACCTCATTGATTAGCAATTAACATCTTTTTGTTTTTCTTATTAAGGTTTCATCATCGCTCGTCACTGTCACACCTTTTTTTTCCCGATGGGGGGTAGCGGGAGTTTTTCCAATTTAAGTGACATTATCGAAATGAGATTATTATTTTTTATCAGAGTCGTCACTTGGGATTATTCATGGTGTCCCAAGTCACTGGTTTATTAAAATCCCAAATCGAGGAAAAGATGACTCAGTTTAAAGTATGCGAAAACTAGAAGACCGGGTAAGAAATTTTGGTAACCCAAGAGAAGGTATTAGGCACTCCCGGGTTCCGTGGTTTTTAACACGGTCACTTAACTATTACTGATTGGCTTAATTATCTGATTAATTACAAGTTATTTATCTATTGTGCATTTTAAACCGCTTTTAATATTTATGGAATTATTTTTGGAACGAGTAACAATGTCGTAAGCTTGTCGTTTTGGTACACGTTGCAAACTGCGCCACATGAAATGCACCCGCGATTTACGACATGTTTATTTTAATTATTATTCAAAGTTATGGTTGGGTCACATGAAATACACATCCGAATTTGGACTTATGTATCTCAACTATGCCACGGGAACCTTATCCATAGTTACGATGATTTATTTATTAATCGAGCCTAAAGCAACTAGCGCATTTGAATTATTTCCCCTATTTTGGGATTATTGTAAAGGACATAGGCTATGAAAAAGTTGTGAGAAAATGTAGTATTCGATTAATGTTTTTATTAATAAACAAAAGATGGATTAACTTACATCTAAAACCAGATTCCTTCTAACACACACCATCAGTAAAATAACAATTAAACACCACAAGCTCACTAAACACATTAAATTATTTACAACGAAAATCGACGCATAAGATCAATAACAGAGATTGAAGATAGGAGATTGAATCTCTATTGATTTCTTTGCAATTTGAGAAAAAGGACAAAACAAATTTTGAAACTTGAAATCCAATTTCATCGCCTAGACCAACAGGAAATCGGCATCCAGGACACGAACGGAGTACTCACTTAGAACCTCACCGATGACCTCGAAACCTACCGGAAAACTCGAATCGCGACAGCAACGAAGCTAGAAAAAGGAAATTGTTTATAATGGGGTTTGATGGTTATTTGGAGCTGATTCGGGATCAATTCCAGCTGGGTTTCCATGGCCATTTTTGAAGTTGTTTTCATGGAGTTTCATACAGTAAAAAAATAGAGGTTTTACATGGTGAAGAAAATGAAGTGATGAAGTCCCTTTTTGTGAGAGTGTTGTATGTGTCGAGTGAAGAAGAAGAAGGCACAACAGCTGCTTCTCTTCTCTCTCGCTACTGATGTCCGATTTCTGCCTAAAGCTCTAAGGTTTCCACCATTATTCTTGTGTATGTCTGGCTGCTCGCCCTCAAATCCTAGAGATTGAGGAGTAAATATAGGTGGCGGTTGTTGTTCATCAAAGTGAGGGGTTGAGTGTGTAGATATATAGGAGTAGGTATAGGGATTAATTGGTGGCAAAAAAAAAAGAGTGTGTACGGGCATGTGAGATTTTTAGGGAGAGCATGTGAGTTTGTTATAAAAGATAAGGAAGAATCTTTCCACATAGAAATGACTCATTAGTAAAGATAAAAAAAATACTAGCTAAATATTTCAAAATCAAGAACATATAATTTTTTTGTGATTTTTAATTTTCTTAAATAAAACCTACTAAAAATGAAATAAAGGTGAAAATATGTAGATTAAACTTAAAATTATTTACATACTACAAAGTTTTAGAAAATCATAAGTATGGTAAAAAATTAGGTGATCACGGTTGCCCCTCTTTGCTTGGAAACTTGAAGAGTTTTTAGGCAAAGACAAAGTGAGCCGTGTGACTAATTTTTGACCATATCATTATTGAAAAGAGGAAGAAACAAAAGAAAAAGGTGCAACCGAGTCTTGATTTTGGACAGCTTACATATCTGGGGTTATAAGGGAATCAGGTCACGTGAAGTTCAAGGAAAATGATGGAGTGATGAGTTCGAGAGTCGAGCGAGGTTCCGTCGAGGCTCCGGTCCACAGTTCCTGTTATTACATCGGAATCAAAATCTGAAATAACTAAACAAGCCTATCAGCTATGAGTTACAAGAGTACTATCTATAAGTCTTCTGAAGATTGATCTTGAGTCTTGAATGGTGCTTCATGAAAACTTTTGATTTGAACCTCGATGCATGCTAGCTGCAGGTGGGCGCCTGATGTTGGCTTGAAATTTGAAATGAATTCCCTCGTTCTGCAGGTGAGCGCCCGATGCTGACTTAAAACATGAAATAAATTCCCTCGTTCTCCAAGTGGGCGTCTGATGCCTCAAAACTTGAAATAAATTCCCCCCTTCTTCAGGTGAGCGCCTGATGCCGACTTAAAACTTGAAATGAATTCCCTCGTTCTCTAGGTAGGAGCCTGATATTTCCTTACAAATTGAAATAAATTCCCTCGTTTTCCAGGTGGGCACCTGATATTGCCTTAAAACATGAAATGAATTCCCTCGTTCTCTAGGTGGGCGCCTGATGCTGTCTTAAAACTTGAAATATATTCCCTTATTTTCCAAGTGGGCGCCTGATGTTGTCTTAAAATTTGAAATAAATTCCCTCGTTCTCCAGGTGGGCACCTAATGTTGCCTTAAAAGTTGAAATAAATTCCCTCGTTCTCCAGGTAGGCGCCTGATGCTGGCTTAAAATTTGAAATAAATTCCCTCATTCTCTAGGTGGGCGTCTGATGCTGTCTTAAATTTTGAAATAAATTCCCTCGTTCTCCAGGTGGGCGCCTTACTTTGCCTTAAAACTTGACATAAATTCCGTCATTCTCCAGGTGGGCGTCTGGTGCTGTCTTAAAGTTTGAAATAAATTCCCTCTTTCTCCAGGTGGGCGTATGATGTTGCCTTAAAATTTGAAACAAATTCCCTCGTTCTCCAGGTGGGGGCCTGATGCCTCAAAACTTGAAATAAATTCTCTCATTCTCCAGGTGTGTGCCTAATGCTTCCTTAAGATTTGAAATAAATTCCCTCGTTCTCCAGGTGGGTGCCTGATGCCTCAAAATTTGAAATAAATTCCTTCATTCTCCAGGTGGGCGTCTGATGCTGTCTTAAAATTTGAAATAAATCCCCTCGTTCTCCAGGTGGGCGCCTGATGCTTCCTTAAAACTTGAAATAAATTCCCTCGTTATCCAGGTGGGCGCCTGATGCTGACTTAAAACTTGAAATATTCCCTCATTATCCAGATGGGCACCTGATGCTGACTTAAAACTTGAAATAAATTCTCATATTCTCCAGGTGGACGTCTGATGCTGACTTAAATCTTGAAATGAATTCCCTCGTTATCTAGGTGGGTGCCTGATGCTTTAAAACTAAACTTAATTCCCTCATTCTCTAGATGGGTACCTGATGACTTAACACTTGAAAAGAATTCGCTCATTCTCCAGGTGGGCGCCTGTAATAACAACAACACAGACAAAACAGAGAAAATTTTCTGCCCCAGTTTGTACTAGGAACATTCATGAGTGTTAGTTTAATGCCATTATCCAGGAGGGTCCTGAAAGCTTAAAATTAAATCCCATTATCCATGAGGGTCCTGAAAACTTAAATTGAACTTATTTGAAACATGCTTTCCTCATGGAGTATCCCTACACAAAAAACAAAATTTCTTGCCCCTGTTTCACTCAAAGAAAATTTTGTTAGTTTAAAAATGTGGTGGTTAGCTTGTGGCATCCTTGTTGAAGGTATCTGTTTCTGCCGCTACCACGCTTCATTCTGATTAGCTGCTTCGGCTAACAAAGAATTTTTTGATGTTTTAACCAAACCTCGACCACAGAAACCTTCTGAATCTGAATCCCTTACACTCAACTTGTTATATGGCCCCTTTATTTAGATAATTGTTGAACCTCTGTATTTCCTTGAATTTTCAAATCACCCTATTGCCCGTACTTCAGTTATTACCTTATTGCTTATTATGATTTATGTTACATATGATGTGCTTTGGCCGAACTTCGCCTTGTGCAATCAAAAAATGGTAATAGGCTTTGAAATCCTTTCTTGCTTGCTTAAACAAAGACTCGTTGACATGGACTTAGAAAAATAAACCCAAAAGAAACGAAGAGAAGTGACTTCGTGAATTAGGAGTAAAGAGGAAAGTTTTGAACAAAGACGACTATTTGGAGAAGAGTGAAGAAGAAGAGACTTATCTGGGTGAAGTAGCTGGCTCGAATGATCATGACATGCATTTCGGATTGATCAGCCCAATCTCTCCAACCAAACATATTTCAGCTCATGCCACGTCTTCATTCCTCAAAGTTGGGACTTCCATAATCCAATCCTTCTGCAAAGTCAACGAACCTCATTCAGCTTGCAGTGCCCCGAAGGGTTTTCACCAGCAAACCTCTCTTATTTGTTCATCTCTCAACTTACTGTGGCCTTACGGTGCCCGCGAGGGTTTTCACCAACAAGACTTTCTCATTTCAAATTTTCTCAATTCATTGTTGTTGATACCCAATTTTTCCTCAAAATTATTTTTCAAACTTTCATATTATATTCAAAATCACTTCTCATAATGAAGGGTATTTTTCCCTAATTTCCATATTTTTATCAATTTGTATTTTATAATTATTCATAAAGTATATTATAAATAATTTAAAAACACTTCCCAGATCAATATATCATTTTTGATCTTATTAGTATTTAATTATTTCACAAATTAGCCAATTTGGCGTTATTTAGCTATAATTGCAGTACTTTTTGCAATTATAGCCTAATTGAATACACTATACTATTTAATTCGATATTTAGCAATTTTTATATTTTTTATGCTAGTTAATTACCTTAATTTTTCATTTATGTAACATTAAGTTTATTTTATATAATTACTATCTATTTTATTAAATTACTTTATCTAACTTTAAAGGTTATTTAACAATTGGCCACATTTATTTGAATTCTAGTCTAAAATCAACCCAACCCACCAAATTATAATAACCCAATTCTCCTACCCAGCCCAAACCAATTCCTACCCGGCCCAACCCCCGGATCAATCTGAGCCGTTGATCAAATTAGATCAACGGTCCAGATTTCACTAACCATAATTAAACCAAACTACCCCTTGACCCCCTCTCATTTCTCACCGTCTCTCATCTCTCAACTCTCTCTCTCTCTATCTCTAGTCTCTTCTAGAGACTTCTGTCTCCTCCCTGCTCCGACGAGTCCCTTCATCTTCTCCGGCGACCTTCTCCACCGGAGACTATGGTCTCCTCACCCTCTGCCTTCTATGGATTCCTTATGCCGGTAATGTCATCCCTAAGGCCCTCGAGGGGCGAGGACCCATCTGCTCACACCCATGGTGTTCCTGCTTACCCCAGGCCTCCAAGGCTTGATTTCGAGTGAGGTCTGTGACCTTTAAGGCTGAGCCAGTGACCTTTAAGGCTGAGCCAGTGACATTTGAGGTTCTTCTTATCTTCTCTGAGGTTTTCTTTGAAACCCTAAGGTTTGAAACCTCCGATTCCTTTAGATCTACAATAGATCTATGCATATTACGAGTTATTATGATGTTTCCTTTAAAGATCTTCTATTTTTTCTAAACGGTTCTTCACTTTTAACTAGGGTTCCGAAACCCTTTTTCAAAATGGTTTTCTTTGTCAATTTTTAACACTATCTCATGATTTTCCCTCACATCTTTCATTATTGAAACCTTTTCCTTGTGGTTTGGTCAGTATATGTGCTTGATTGTCACATATGGCTTGAATTTCTGGTGATATTAATATGTTTTTCCTATTAGGGTTTATGACTCTTCGTCTCTTTTGTGTGTATCATGTCTACTCTAATGATTCGTACTAGTATCTGTGTGAAACCCTAATTTTTTAGACCTAAAACCCTGAAAACTACTGGTTTTCCTGTGTGTTCGCATATGTGCTTATGTTTCATTGATCTTTACCCTATGTTGTTTGTCTTTGGTTCTTCTTGCCTCCCTGAATCACATGATTCCTAATTTCATACACTAGGGTTTCTGTGTTCTTGCTTAACAACCGTGTTGTTTCATGTTGATTCTCTTCAATTAATATTATGCTTGCTCGAGTCCTTGATTCTGTGTTATTTTTCACTCAATTGTTGCCTGACTTATAGCTTTGCTTATAATGTGGTCATTCTTGCTATACATAAGAATCTCTATTCACTAGTTGTTTGAATCTCTGATTCACTATGATTCGAAAATCCCTGCAGATCTCCCATTAGATATTCTTCTGATTTCCAACCCCTAACTTGTTTTTTTTACCTTGATTTGTTACTGTGATTGATATTTCTTCCTTAATTGATATTTTTTCCGAACCTAGTCTCAATTGCTTGCTTAATTTGGTCTAAAATTATTTTCTTACATGTCTTATGCATGGTAACTTTCCTTAATTATGCTTACCTACTAGCCGTTTGAATTCAACCATCAATTAAGGGTTACTTAATTGCTTGTCATGAACACTATTTTACCTTCTTTCCTTATTTGTCACTCACCGTTTGAATAATTCCCTTAATTCTAGGGCTACTTAGCGGTTAATTGATTCCCTGAGTCCCATAATTATTGGGCAGTCTGATTTCTTTGCCTTATTCTTTTTTACGTAGTTCCAACTATATATATACTCTGTCCATGAATTGATAAAAAAGAGACGAACACATACTCTGTTCTACTCTCTCTTGCTCACACGCATAATTTCTATTTGCTCTCATTGGTTGTCTGTTGTTACTAGTCGGCTGAAAGACAAGAATAGTTGTGATGTCTACTTATTCTCTACTCCGTGTTTTCTCTCTTCCATACTGGTATGTCCTGATTTCGATTTAAAGTTCCAACAACAATATGGTACTTTATTTACTTCAGTTCATCCTGTTTCTAGTGTGTTTCTACTTATGGTTTTGCTGTTCAACTTGCCACTAATATGTCTACCTTACATTCTCTATCTGTATTATTTTGAATATGTCTCCCCCCCCCCTTTAGAATCAGCATGTTCATGAAAGGTTATTCTCCTTTCTATAGAATGTCTTATTGCAACCCTGTTCCTTGGTATGCTTAACTAGTTTAGTATGAACTTGTCTTCGACAAGGAAACCTGTACTTTGAGTTACATGATTCTTTGTTGGTTCTTAAGTTCCTTAATCCCCCTTTAGCACATAGTTGATTCTGTATTTAAATGTTCCTGCAACTATGTGTTTACCCATGCACCTTATGTGTCCCCAAATCCTATTATCCTTGTTTGTGTTTGCTAAACCTGCCTTGGTTCTGTGTGTTGTGGTTGTGTATGAACCCATTTTTGGGTGTTGTGTTTGGACTATTGTCTATTACTCTGCTCTCTTTTTCAAAAGCTGTTTTTTTATTAAACAAACTCTCTTGTTTATAAAATGTTTTTGAACTAAGTCCTCTCTATTTCTGTCAAAACCTTCTCAAACTCATTTCTTGCACTTCACTTCATTCCTAGACCCTTAGGTTCCACCCCCTCAGTGTGAGCACTGGTTTGGGAAGCTCTTGAGTTCCCTATGAACTCTGACACACTGAGGCTGGTAATTCTACACTGCACATTGTTCCATTTTTGGTTACCTAGTCTGGGTAGGAGCATTGCCCGGGAGCCCTTGAGGTCCTTAGGGAGCTTTGACACACCCGGATTGTGAAAAGGCTTTAAAACCCCGTATGGCAGTGAGGTTTGGAAGATTTGGGCCTAAGTGAAGGCTCCCTATAGAAATAACTTCTTATTTTCTCTTTGGTTATGTAATTCATGATTCCTGGCCTGTAATAATTTGTAAACGAATATTTGGGGATTGATAGTGAAAAGGGGAGGGTAACTATATAGGTTATCTATATCAATGGGGTGGAAATCATGCCTTAGGTTTATATTTCCTATGTGTGCATTAGAATCCATGCTTAGGGCTCAATGCATTCCAAGCATGTCATAGATATCATGTTCTTAGGTTTACTGCTTCCGCATCTCATTTAGCCTTGATTATCTCTTAGAAATCCTGTTTCTAGGCTAAGTAAAAATATTAATCCAACAACTGTTTCTCTTGCATTAGAAATCCTGCTCTTTAGGTCCTATATACACTGTTCCAACATATTCATCCTCTTATCACTTAGAAAACCTTGTGTTAAAACATGTTAATAACTATTATTTTTGCACTACGCTATGCACTGCCATGTACACTTAGATACCCTGTTTTAGGATAAATACGCTAATAAATAGGTCATTTTTATCTTCTACACAATCTGAAAGCATGTTCAAACACTGAAGTATTTATGCATTTACAATATCCTGTTTAGGTTCTGCATGTACATCATTCTGCATTTTCCGTGCATTAGATATCATGCCTTTAGGATTGCAGTTATATCTGCTTGGGCATATCTAGCTTAGTTACTGATAAAAACAGACCTGCACGTCTTGGTAATATTTTTCTAAAATCTGAACATCTAGAACTGCATGTCAAACAACTTCCTCTAAATAGTTCTAAAAACTGATACGCCTAGACAAGCCTTAGCTGCTAAGTTTATTAAAACTGGAAATGTACTTCTGCATATGTTCTGCTTAACCATCAATGGGTTTAAAATTAGTAGGCAAGACTGCCTAGGATTCCCTCTTTGAATTATGTAACAAATATTCTTCTCTACTACATTCTAGACTCACTTAGATACCATGTATTAGGTTCTGAATTTAAATACTGCCCTTACATGTGTTTGAGTCGTGATAATTACATGCATAACCTGTGGAGGAAAATTTGAGCCTCTTATGTGCTCCTATATGCTTCCCATTCATTCCAGTCCTAAATGTTTTGTTTGTTGCTTTAGACTCTTTACCTTTAAATCTGAGGGTCAGCCTAGTACCTCCCTTCTAGGATAGTAGTCCCAATCTCCTCCGGGACTGATAGGATGGGACAGGTAATAGCACACAATAGAGTTCGTGACTAACACGCGCTTTAACTACCTCCACGGGGCGGGAAAGGGTAGAATATGGATATGATGACCGATGCACTAATACCACGTGTAGCTGCTATTCGAGGAGTGTCATACCGGGTATTGCATTGATGTGATCCATATTATTTCAAACCGAGGATACCTCTCCTTGAATGTTATATTGTAACTCTTTCAAAAAAAAACTTGAATAGTTTTGTATAACTGTTTTCCCAAACACTTGCTTGTTTAATATTTGAAATCTCCTCTTACTTGAGTCCCCTTACTTGTTGTTTGCTAATTGTACAAATTCACGAAACCATTTGGCCGGGAACCACACTTGTGGATCCTGAGGGGTGCCTAACACCTTCCCCTTAGGATAATTTCAAGACCTTACTCAATCTCTGGTTAGTAATGTAGTTGTAATTGAACCCCTTTGGTGCCCTAACGCACCGTTAAAATCGTTAGGTGGCGACTCTTCAAAATATGCAAACCCCTTTCCCAAAAGGAATGAGTTGTCTCAACCAATGTTATAAACCCTTTCAACCGGCCCCAAAAGGAGCGCTTGGGGAAAAGGGGGGCACGACAGCATGGCGATTCTGCTGGGGATATCTAGGCTTTTGCCATTTCAAATTGTTTCATGAATTTGTACCTTTATTTTTGTTTAAAAACTTGAACCCTTTCCTCTTCCCTTTACATGCAATTAATTGTTTATTAAGTATTTACTTTTCCTCAAAGACGAAATTGACATGTCTCTTTGTTTACTTTTGTAACTGCTTTAAATCATTACTATTGTTTTTACCGCTTTCTTTAATGTGCAAATACGTGACAGCTTGGTTTAATACTTATTATTGCATAATCATGCTCTACATTCATACTTCACTTGTGCCAAAAAAAATACTATAGCAACGCTTGATGAGTGGTTACGCTCTTCCTATATTTTTACCCACTAAATTCGGAAAGGCTTATTTGCGGTAAAACTAGTCGATCAGCGGTGCAGTCGACGGTTCCGTTCCTTTCCCCCTTGAGTTGTCCGCTCAAGGGTACCTGTCTAAAACCCCATAGAAACTTTACTCTGTTGCACTGTTGCATGCATCATGGTCAAACCTAGTCGAGCTAAACCGTCGTCCGCACGATAGCTTTTAAGATAGCCTTATCCAAAAGTCCATCGGGTTTCCCTAAACCCAAACAGACGCCCTCACGTTCTATGCATTTATTTGGAGAACCAAATGCTTCCTGCTAATTATTGACGATAAATAGTCGAGTCCGGTGGGGGTAAGGGCCTAACCTTATTTGCTTTGCAGGAAAAAAAATGAGGCACGAAGTCCCCAGATTCGGCATGGTCTCCAATATCCACCTAAGACTGTTGAGTTGGTGGGAGGATCTGCACTCTAGTGACAAAGCTATCGTTAGGAAACACTTGGGTAATCTACCGTCTCCCCTGGAAATCCAGCCTAACAAAATGATAATAGAGGCTGCTACCCTGTTCTGGGATCGTGAAAGGTCCGTGTTACGCTTTGGGTTCATTGAAATAACGCCTTTGATAGAAGATATCGGAGGGCTGGCTAACCTAATATGGGAAACTCCAGGGTTGTTGATGCCTGAGAACCGCACAGGCAAAAGTTTCCTCAAAATGATGGGTCTGAAAAAGGACGCGGAATTGGTATATTTGGAGGATTCGTACATTCCTTTTGACTACTTGTACGAAAGATATGGCTACAGCAAATCACACCGTACCTACCATGACGATTTTGCTATCAACTCTCTGGGAAACGTACATCGCCGAGTGTTCGTATTTATGGTTTGCTTTTTGGGTTTGATCGTGTTCCCGATGAAGAAGGAAAGGATCCATACCAGGCTAGCCATGGTAACTAAGACCATAATGGAAGGGGTAAATGGGCAAGATTTTAGCATTGTGCCCATGATCGTTGCAGACATATATCGGTCCTTAGAAAGGTGTCAATAAGGAGCAAAGCATTTCAAAGGTTGCAATTTATTACTTCAACTCTGGCTCATGGAACATCTCCAAAGAGGCGAATACCGACAAGACATTCACAGCAGAATATGGGATGACCACATCGCTTTTCATCACCCAAAGAGAATGAATTGTATCCCCGACATGTTCGCTCAGCTTGAAAATGCCGAGGGATGGGTTGAGCTTTTTGGTAACTTGACTGAAAATAAGGTTCAATGGATGTTTGAGTGGTTTCCGATGAATGAGTTCATCATTCGATCCCGAGACGCATCATTTATGATATTGATTAGTCTAAGGGGGACATACCCTTACGTCTCTCTTCGAGTTATGAGGCAAGCAGGTAGGAAGCAAGGCATACCTAGGGTCGAGAAGATGAGCCATCTTCGAGCCGACTTTCAAAATGATGACAGTCCTCACAAGTGCCAAGCTCAGCACCTGTTGTGTTGCAAGATTATACTTGAGAAAGACACCATCGAGCCAGATAGGTATCGTGTCGGTTGTACCCCTTTCTATCTTGGTTGGTTAGAAGAGGATCTGGGTGGTCAGAGCAAGTCGGGGTACGTCCGAGGTCACGGGGTTATAGATGAAAGGGCCGAGGCACAAGTCAAATACAACCAACTGCGCAAAAGGATCCAGGAATGTGAGGATTATCACCACAAGATACATGAGTCCAACAAGAAATTGATTGAGGAATGGAAGGACATGGCTATCAGCGCCAACAAGAGGCTGGGGTACTTGGAACGAGGTATAGTCGAGCTGGAAGAGAAGTTCATCAAAAGAGTCGAGAATTGTCAAAAGGCTGAGGGAGCTGAAGGAGGATATCTAGCCAGAACCTACCTGTTGCTGGGACTTCGCGAGCTGGGAAAGCTGTACAAGGAAAGCAAGAATGCCGAGCCTGGGGAAGGTCCTTCTGGGACCAAGTAGATAGGAGTGTCTTTATTTTTCTCTATCAATATAATAAGGCCAATAGCCATTAGTGACTTTTATTTTTCGTCTATCGTTTTGGGATTTGTCTATTTTTCTTATCAATAAAATGAGGCATTTAGCATTTTAAGTTCTCCAAATCAATTTGTCGCTAGGCCTACCTCGGGCACAAAGAGGTTCCCAACTTAGGACGCGCTTTACATTTCTGCACTATGTGTTTAAATATCGCAATATTCTTTTTCATAATCCTCACTAACTTGGTTACCTTTTTGTTTTTTTTATTATTATTACCCTTCCCAAAGGTTAGTTCGTGCATTCTGGCATCATCATCCTATCGCACAAGATCCAAGGGGCCTCCACCTACTCCTCCTCCCAATCCTCCTAAGGGAAAAGACAAAGGCAAAATTAAGATGGAAGAGTCTAGTGGCACCAGAAAGGAGAATATGATTGAACAGGTAGAGGCCACTGATGGCCGAGGTATTCAGGTCCTGCATGAGAACATGTCACCACTTGAACAGAAATTGCTGAAGTTTCAGGAAGAACTCGATCAAGTCCGGAATCTGGCCAACCTGTCATTTTCCCTCAACATCCCTGACGTCGACCTTCCAAATGCTCAAAACCCCGCACCTCCACAAAATATCCCAAGACAGCAATATTATCCCGCACCTCACCATCACGCCGCTCCCCCAAAGAACCAAACTCTCCCGACGCAGTGCAATGCTTGCCACACCTCAAATAACACTCCACTACTCATCCCAGAACCTCAAAACCCCACAAAGGACCATTTCCACACCTATAATAATCCCATCTATGTGGAAACCGTGACCCACTCCACTCCGCCTATCTCACAGGCATCCGAGTCTGATGGAAAGGACTTACTTATCAAGAACCTAGCCAAGGAGCTTAAGAAACTGACCAGCCAAGTCCAGGGTGTTGAAGGAACCAAGGGAATTGAAGGGTTGAATTATGAAGACCTTTGTATACAACCTGATGTCGAACTTCCCAAGGGTACAAACCTCCAAAGTTCAAAATGTTTGATGGTACTGGTGATCCGAGAGTCCATCTGAGGACCTACTGCGACAAGTTGGTTGGCGTTGGGAAGGATGAAAGAATCCGCATGAAGATGTTCATGAGGAGTTTGAAGGGAGACGCATTGTCTTGGTACATCATCCAAGACCCCAAGAAATGGTCAAACTGGGTAAGCATGGCGTCTGACTTTATGGACAGGTTTAGATTCAACACAGAGAACGCACCAGATGTGTTCTACATTCAAAATTTGAAGAAGAAACCCACATAAACCTTCCGTGAGTATGCTACTCGCTGGAGGTCCGAAGCCGCTAAAGTCAGACCTGCTCAAGAGCAGATGAACAAGTTCTTTGTCCGGGCTCAGGACCCGCAGTATTATGAACGGTTGATGGTGGTTGAAGTCCACAAGTTCTCCGACATCATCAAATTGGGTGAGCGGATTGAAGAAGGTATTAAAAGCGGTATGGTTACAAATTTTGAAGCCTTGCAAGCCACTAACAAGGCTTTACAGTCTGGTGGTGTGTCTAAGAGGAGAGACGTGGGAGCCGTAATGGTTGCCCAAAGAGCCAAATCCCCACTCAAATACCAAACTTATCCAACACCTCCACTCACATACCAGCCAACCCCGAACTACCAAGCTTCACCACCTTCCTACCAAGCTCCACCGCCCACCTACCAATCTCCACCACCCACATATCAACCTGCTTTGCCCAGATACTCACAACCCACTCCTGTCTACCTAACTTATAATTCCCAACCATCCCACTACCAATCACCCCCTGCACGCCAAAACTTCCACAGACCTTGTCCCAATTTTGATCGCCGCCCTCCAAAGTAATACACTGCCATAGCCGAGCCCATTGACCAGTTGTATGAGAAGCTCAAAGCTGCTGGTTACGTCACACCTATCCCTACTGCCATCCCTGAGAACCCTTCTCAGTGGGTTAACCCAAACAAATACTGTGCATACCATTCCGGCATGAAAGGACACACCATCGAAGAATGCCGCTCTCTGAAGGACAAAATACAGGCTCTCATTGACAACAAGATTATTGTGGCAAAAGACCCCGCTCCAAACGTCCGCAACAATCCTTTGCTAGGCCATAAGGGTGGAGGTATCCATATGATTGAAATAGAACATGATTGGGATCCCGAGGGATCAATCGGGTTGATCGTAGAAAGCGATGACCCAAAGAAACCTGCAGTCACTCTCAAACCGATCATAGTCCAGATTCAACCATCTGAGGACGCTGAGGTGAATATGTCTATACCACTTGAGTTTGAAGCAGCGCCACCTGCAAAGTCACCAGTGCCAATTGAAGTTGAGTTTGTATCTCCAGCAAATGCACCAGCTTCGTTCGAGGTCGCAGTCTTGCCACCCCGAACACACATTTCGTTTGAAGTAAGGATGGCCGCACCAATTCCGGTGGAAATGTCAACGATGCCACTCTTCTATTCAAACGCTATCCCTTGTGACTATACAGTCGAGGCAAGAAGGAAAGGCAAGGTCAGGTCTGAGGAGGCTGTTGCAGCACAGGGTATGACGAGAACTGGTAGGGTCTACACCCCTGAGCATATGGTCGAATCAAGCAAGAAGGCTACCAACCGGCCTCCCCTTATCGAAACAGGTCCCGATGACCTTTGGAGAAAGGTACATGTTAAGGAGTATTCATTCATCGACCAGCTGAACAAGACACCGGCACAGATATCTATCCTCTCTTTGCTACAGAATTCTCAAACACACAGAAATGCTTTGTTGAAAGTGTTGAGTGAAGCATATGTGCCAAACAACATCACTAGCGGGGAAATGGCAAATATGGTAGGCCAGGTACTGGAAAGTCAAAAAATCACTTTTCATGAGGACGAGCTACTACTTGAAGGATTGGGGCACAACAAAGCGTTGCACATCACCGTGCAATGAGAAGATCATTTCATCACAAGAATCTTGATCGATGGAGGTTCCAGTCTTAACATTTGTCAGTTGATAACACTCAATAAATTAGGTAAAGGGCTACATGAGATAAGGGATGGAGCGATCAATGTGAAAGCCTTCAACGGTTCTCAGAGGTCCACCATGGGGGAGATCAGTCTATGTCTGCAGATGAGACCGACTTGGTTCGAAGTGGATTTCTAGGTGATAGATGTGCCAGCATCCTACAACCTATTGTTGGGATGACCTTGGATTCATGTTGTTGGGGCCGTAGCGTCAACGCTACATCAGGCGGTAAATTCGAGTGGAACCACCAAGAGGTGATTATTCATGGTGACGGTAGCAACCCCATTTATAGTGTCAAACTATTCCGGTGATTAATGGAAAAAGGAAGATAGGCGGGGGAACTTACCACCACATTGAGCGGGTCAATGCTATCGACAAGGACAAGTGGTGGGATAGCAAGATTGAGAGCATCCTGAACTGGAGAGGATATGATCCAGGAAAAGGGCTTGGTAAGAACCTCCAAGGGATCACGAAGCCCATAAAGCTCAAGAAACATGGTACTACTTTCGGTCTGGGGTATGAGTACACTTGGAAGGAATTCAATGACTGGTCGCCACCTTGGCGCGGTCCCTATTACCCTTTGGAGCAGCCGATACCTCATCTTTAGCAGACTTTCAAGCAGGCCGACACTATTTACGNCTTTCGGTCTGGGGTATGAGTACACTTGGAAGGAATTCAATGACTGGTCGCCACCTTGGCGCGGTCCCTATTACCCTTTGGAGCAGCCGATACCTCATCTTGAGCAGACTTTCAAGCAGGCCGACATTATTTACGGCTCAGACGAAGAAGAAGCACTTGCAGCGATGAGGAGTTTGTTCCTAGAGGATGAGGATATGGATTTTTGTATTGTTCTCGAGGAGGAGGGGAGGAAGGCCCTTCCATACAGACTGTAAGCAATGGGATATATCTCAAGAACTGGTCTATCAAGATGACCAAAGCCCGACGAGCCTCGGGGTAGCAAGGCTAAAACAAACATTATTTACTGTTTTATTTACTAAATAATTTTCCTTTTCCTGCATTTTTCAATTTCTGCAATAAGATCTTAATGTTCAAAACAGTTATTCAATTCATCAAAGCATCTTCTAAATTTCTCTTATGAATCCGATATGTATTGCTATTGTTTTCTCTCATTACTTTATTTATACAGCATTACTATTACTTGTCTTGATGAACCGATGATTGTGACATGCAATGAGACAACGCAGCAAACGGACATTGATTCAGACGAAGATGACATACCTGACGAGATTGTCAAAGAGGTTGAGAACTTTGAGAAAAGACCTAATTCCAACCGAGACGAGACTGAATTTATCAACTTGGGAGATTCAGAAAACGTCAAGGAGACTCGCATCAGCATTCATTTGTCACCATCAGAAAAGAAAGAATACACCGAGTTTCTAAAAGAGTATGAGGATATATTTGCATGGTCGTATGATGACATGACTGGTCTAAGTACGTCTATTGTGGCTCACAAAACCACTGTCCGCACATCAACAGGAGCAACTCCCTATATGCTAGTTTATGGTACAGAGGCTGTTATTCCTGCCAAAGTGGAGATTCCATCTCTAATAATTATACAAGAAGCTGAGCTCAGCGATGCAGAGTGGGTAAGGAGCCGTTATGAGCAACTAGCTCTCATAGACGGGAAGAGAATGAATACAGTATGTCATGGTCAACTATATCAGCACAGAATGGCCAGGGCCTTCAACAAGAAAGTCAAGCCAAGACAATTCACACCAAGGCAGCTGGTGTTAAAGAAAATCTTTCTGCATCAAGATGAAGCCAAGGGGAAGTTCTCTCCCAACTGGCAAGGTCTGTACATGGTTCATAGAGTGCTGACAAGAGGAGCACTCATACTTGCAAAAATGGACAGAGAAGTTTGGCCGAAACCGATCAATTCAGATGCAATCAAGCGCTACTGTGTGTAACTCTATGTGTTTTTGTCAACAATGTAAATTGAACTACGCCTGACCTGATTCCCGTTTAAGAGGGGATACGTAGGCAGCCCTATGGGTTCGGTCACAATTCAATAAAAATCTATTTTTCCCCCGCAATTGAAAACTAGGGCAAAATTTTGAGGACCCTCAAAATTCTGAAGCGAGCAGCAGTCCACAAGCATTTCCCTAGCCAACTGGGGCAGAATTTTGATGAGGACCCTCAAAATTCTGAAGCAAGTTCATCCAATCGCTGCACGAGCAAAAGTCAGAGGCGTCCACCCAGCAAACTGGGGCAGAATTTTGAGGAGGACCCTCAAAATTCCGCAATATGAGGGGTTGCAAGGTCTCGAACCGTGTCACGTCGTCGGTTCATCTAAAACTATTTTAGATTATATATTATACTTTTACATAATCATGCATATTTATTTTTCTAAAACAGCTTGTTTAGCGAACGCTACCCCAATGATACAGACAGTATCATCATGATCAAGCAAACGAGCCAAGCAGAGCCAACGGGAATGGGAACTAACATTCCCCCTTTACAAAACTCGCGATCTTTCTTTGGATGCAGGCAAAAAAATTGCAAAAGCCCTAAAATATATTATCCGCTCAAAGTACATACATCGTTCCTCAAACCCGTCGCACATGCCAACATTTATTGTCAGCACAAACGATGCTTCATTATCACAATGCTCTACCACAATTTAACACTAGCTAAGAATTTCTGTTGTCCTTCCTTTAATCTTGCATAAGGCTACCATTCTGCCTTCCGAGACTAAACGTTGTCTCCATTTGCATCTGCATCTTGCATAAGGCTACCATTCTGCCTTCCGAGACTAAACGTTGTCTCCATTTGCATCTGCATCTTGCATAAGGCTACCATTCTGCCTTCCGAGGTTAGACACTTCATCCATCTGCATTCGCATCTTGCATAAGGCTATCTTTCTGCCTTCCGAGGTTAAACGCTACCTCCATCTGCATTCGCATCTTGCATAAGGCTACCTTTCTGCCTTCCGAGGTTAAATTCTACCTCCATCTGCATTCGCATCTTGCATAAGGCTACCATTATTCCTTCCGAGGTTAAATGCTACCTCCATGTGCATTCGCATATTGCATAAGGCTACCATTCTTCCTTCCGAGGTTAAGCTCTACCTCCATCTGCATTCGCATCTTGCATAAGGCTACCTTTTTGCCTTTCGAGGCTAAACGCTGCCTCCCATTTACTTCTCAAAAGAAACCAATGCCTTTAACATTATTTACTGCGCTCTCCTTTTGGGCTAAGCTCTGCCCCTTTAATTCGCAAGACTAAGCTCTGTCTTGTCAGCATCATACTATTGCATCTTCATGGGCTGAAATATCGCCAACTTATCCAAAGGCGTCATCGTTCGGAGGCACCATCTTCATGGCCCGAGAACACCATGTCATGGCCTGAGGATCTCTTTTATCAGTTTGCATATCATTATTCAAAGGCATCATGGTTCGGAGGCACCATCTTCATGGCCCGAGAACATCATTTCATGGCCTGCGAATCCTGCATCAAGAAATTCATGGCCTAGGACGTCATGGTCTAAAGACGTCATCCTTAACCGTCCAAAGACAACATTCATAGTCCAACGGGAATTTGCATCATGTTTAAATTACGCACAATATGCTTGTATTACTCATTTGCAGGTAACCCGGAAAGAAACAGCCATCATGGCAGGCGCGGTCCCGCCCAAGTTCCCCTAACTACCCCGTAAGCCGCTTGTTCACCCAACCTTGCACTTTGCCTCTGTCCTTATAAAACTTCATCGGTATACTTCGCCGGTGACTCCTGAACTACATACGGCTTGATTCCTGTAAAACCAGGGAAATGTAGGCAGCTCAGAAACCAGGGTGTGGCCTGAAACTTTCAAGTTATTTCCACTCGGTCAAAAATTGGCCCTCATATCTTTACCCGACAACTCTTTCATCCTTCCCGGGTAAAGAGGGGCAGCTGTTGATAACTAATTTTTCCTCAAAATTATTTTTCAAACTTGCATATTATATTCAAAATCACTTCTCATAATGAATGGTATTTTTCCCTAATTTTCCATATTTTTATCAATTTGTATTTTATAATTATTCATAAAGTATATTATAAATAATTTTAAAACGCTTCACAGTTCAATATATCAATTTTTGATCTTATTAGTATTTAATTATTTCACAAGTTAGCCAATTTGGCGTTATTTAGCTATAATTGCAGTAATTTCTGCAATTATAGCCTAATTGAATAATCTATATTATTTAATCTGATAATTAGCCATTTTTATATTTTTTTATGCTAGCTAATTACCTTAATTTTTCATTTATGTAGCATTAAGTTTATTTTATATAATTACTATCTATTTTATTAAATTACTTTATCTAATTTTAAAGGGTATTTAACAATTGGCCACATTTATTTGAATTCTAGCCTAAAATCAACCCAACCTACCAGATTATAATAACCCAATTCTCCTACCCAGCCCAAACCAATTCCTACCCGGCCCAACCCCCGGATCAATCTGATTCGTTGATCAAATTAGATCAACGGCCCAGATTTCACTTACCATAATTAAACCAAACTACCCCCTGACCCCCTCTCATTTCTCACCGTCTCTCATCTCTCTATCTCTAGTCTCTTCTAGAGACTTCTGTTTCCTCCCTGCTTCGACGAGTCCCTTCATCTTCTCCGGAGACCTTCTCCACCGGAGACCATGAGCTCCTCACCCTCTGCCTCCTATGGTTTCCTTATGCCGGTAATGTCATCCCTAAGGCCCTCGAAGGGCGAGGACCCGTCTGCTCACACCCATGGTGTTCCTGCTTACCCCAGGCCTCCAAGGCTTGATTTCGAGTGAGGTCTGTGACCTTTGAAGCTGAGTCAGTGATATTTGAGGTTCTTCTTATCTTCTCTGAGGTTTTCTTTGAAACCCTAAGTTTTGAAACCTCCGATTCCTTTAGATCTACAATAGATCTATGCATATTACCAGTTATTATGATGTTTCCTTTAAAGATCTTCTATTTTTTCTAAACGGTTCTTCACTTTTAACTAGGGTTCCGAAACCCTTTTTCAAAATGGTTTTCTTTGTCGATTTTTAACACTATCTCATGATTTTCCCTCATATTTTTAATTATTGAAACCTTTTCCTTGTGGTTTGTTCAGTATATGTGCTTGATTGTCACAAATGGCTTGAATTTCTGGTGATATTAATCTGTTTTTCTTATTAGGGTTTATGACTCTTCGTCTCTTTTGTGTGTATCATGTCTACTCTGTTGATTCGTACTAGTATCTGTGTGAAACCCTAATTTTTTAGACCTAAAACCCTGAAAACTACTAGTTTTCCTGTGTGTTCGCATATGTGCTTATGTTTCGTTGATCTTTACCCTATGTTTTTTGTCTTTGGTTCTTCTTGCCTCCCTGACTCACATGATTCCTAATTTCATACACTATGGTTTCTGTGTTCTTGCTTAACAACCGTGTTGTTTCATGTTGATTCTCTTCAATTAATATTATGCTTGCTCGAGTCCTTGATTCTGTGTTATATTTCACTCAATTGTTGCCTGACTTATAGCTTTGCTTATAATGTGGTCATTCATGCTATACATAAGAATCTCTATTCACTAGTTGTTTGAATCTCTGATTCACTATGATTCGAAAAGCACTGTTGATCTCTCATGAGATATTCTTCTGATTTCCAACCCCTAACTTGTTTTTCTTACCTTGATTTGTTACTGTGATTGATATTGCTTCCTTAATTGATATTTTTCCGAACCTAGTCTCAATTGCTTGCTTAATTTGGTCTGAAATTATTTTCTTACATGTCCTATGCATTGTAACTTTCCTTAATTATGCTTACCTACTAGCCGTTTGAGTTCAACCTTCAATTAAGGGATACTTAATTGCTTGTCATATTTGTCACTCACTGTTTGAATAATTTCCTTAATTCTAGGGATACTTAGCAGTTAATTGATTCCCTGAGTCCCATAATTATTAGCAATCTGATTTCGTTGCCTTATTCTTTTTTACTTAGTTCCAACTATATATATATACTCTGTCCATGCATTGATAAAAAAGAGACGAACACATATTCTGTTCTACTCTCTCTTTCTCATACACATACCTTCTATTTGCTCTCATTGGTTGTCTGATGTTACTAGTCGGCTGAAAGACAACACTAGTTGTGCTGTCTGCTTATTCTATACTCTGTTTTTTCTCTCTTCCATACTGGTATGTCCTGATTTCGATTTAAAGTTCCAAAAACAATATGGTACTTTATTTACTTCAGTTCATCCTGTTTCTAGTGTGTTTCTACTTATGATTTTGCTGTTCAACTTGCCACTAATATGTCTATCTTACATTCTCTATCTGTATGATTTTGAATATGTCTCCCCCACCCCCCTTTTTAGAATCAGCATGTTCATGAAAGGTTATTCTCTTTTCTATAGCATGTCTTATTGCAACCCTGTTCCTTGGTATGCTTAACTAGTTTAGTATGAACTTGTCTTCGACAAGGAAAACTGTACTTTGAGTTACATGATTCTGTGTTGGTTCTTAAGTTTCTTAATCCCCCTTTAGCACATAGCTGATTCTGTATTTAAATGTTCCTGCAACTATGTGTTTACCCATCCACCTTATGTGTCCCCAAACTCTATTATCCTTGTTTGTGTTTAAAGCAACCTGCCTTGGTTCTGTGTGTTGTGGTTGTGTATGAACCCATTTTTGGGTGTTGTATTTGGACTATTGCCTATTACTCTGCTCTCTTTTCAAAAGCTGTTTTTTTATTAAACAAACTCTCTTGTTTATAAAATGTTTTTGAACTAAGTCCTCTCTATTTCTGTCAAAACCTTTTCAAACTCATTTCTTGCACTTCACTTCATTCCTAGACCCTTAGGTTCCACCCCCTCAGTGTGAGCACTGCTTTGGGAAGCTCTTGAGTTCCCTATGAACTCTGACACACTGAGGCTGGTAATTCTCCACTGCACATTGTTCCATTTTTGGTTACCTAGTCTGGGTAGGAGCATTGCCCGGGAGCCCTTGAGGTCCTTAGGGAGCTTTGACACACCCGGATTGTGAAAAGGCTTTAAAACACCGTATGGCAGTGTGGTTTGGAAGATTTGGGCCTAAGTGAAGGCTCCCTATAGAAATAACTTCTTATTTTCTCTTTGGTTATGCAATTCATCATTCCTGGCCTGTAATCCTTTGTAAACGAATATTTGGGGATAGATAGTGAAAAGGGGAGGGTATCTATATAGGTTATGTATATCAATGGGGTAGACATCATGCCTTAGGTTTATATTTCCTATGTGTGCATTAGAATCCATGCTTAGGGCTCAGTGCATTCCAAGCATGTTCTTAGGTTTACTGCTTCAGCATCTCATTTGGCCTTGATTATCACTTAGAAATCCTGTTTCTAGGCTAAGTAACAATATTAACCCAAGTTGCTCTTGCATTAGAAATCCTGCTCTTTAGGTCCTATATACACTGTTCCATCATATTCATCCTCTTATCACTTAGAAAATCTTGTGTTAAAATATGTTAATAACTGTTATTTTTGCACTACGCTATGCACTGCCATGTACACTTAGATACCCTGTTTTAGGATAAATACGCTAATAAATAGGTCATTTTTATCTTCTACACAATCTGAAAGCATGTTCAAACACTGAAGTATTTATGCATTTACAATATTCTGTTTAGGCTCTGCATGTACATCATTTTGCATTTCCTGTGCATTAGATATCATGCCTTTAGGATTGCAGTTATATCCGCTTGGGAATCTCTAGTTTAGTTACTGATAAAAACAGACTTGCACGTCTTGGTAATATTTTTCTGAAATCTGAACATCTAGAAATGCATGTCAAACAGCTTCCTCTAAATAGTTCTAAAAACTGATACGCCTAGACAAGCCTTAGCTGCTAAGTTTATTAAAACTGGAAATGTACTTCTGCATATGTTCTGCTTAACCATCAATGGGTTTAAAATTAGTAGGCAAGACTGCCTAGGATTCCCTCTTTGAATTATGCAACAAATATTCTTCTCTACTACATTCTAGACTCACTTAGATACCATGCATTAGGTTATGAATTTAAATACTGCCCTTATATGTGTTTGAGTCGTGCTAATTACATGCATAACCTGTGGAGGAAAATTTGAGCCTCTTATGTGCTTCTATATGCTTCTCATTCATTGCCGTCCTAAATGTTTTGTTTTTCACTTTAGACTCTTTACCTTTAAACCTGAGGGTCAGCCTAGTACCTCCCTTCTAGGATAGTAGTCCCAATCTCCTCCAGGACTGATAGGATGGGACGGGTAATAGCACGCAATAGAGTTCGTGACTAACAAGCACTTTAATTACCTCCACGGGGCGGGAAAGGGTAGAATATGAATATGATGACCGATGCGCTAATACCATGTGTAGCCCCTCTTCGAGGAGTGTCATACCGGGTATTTCATTGATGTGATCCATATTATTTCAAACCTAGGATGCCTCTCCTTGAATGTTATATTGTAACACTTTTCAAAAAAAAAAAACTTGAATAGTTTTGTATAAATGTTTTCCCAAACACTTGCTTGTTTTATATTTGAAATCCCCTCTTACTTGATCCCCCTTACTTGTTATTTGCTAATTGTACAAATTCACGAAACCATTTGGTCGGGAACCACACTTGTGGATCCTGAGGGGTGCCTACCACCTTCCCCTTAGGATAATTTCAAGCCCTTACCCAATCTCTGGTTAGTAACGTAGTTGTAATTGAATCTCTTAGGTGCCCTAACGCACCGTTAAAATCATTAGGTAGCGAGTCTTCAAAGTATGCAAACCCCTTTCCCAAAAGGAACGATTTGTCTCAAGCAATGTCATAAACCCTTTCAACCGGCCCTAAAAGGAGCACTTGGGGAAAAGGGGGCGCGACAATTGTCACCCTACAGTGCCCGTGTGTGTTTTCACCGATAAGACTCTCATTTTATCCATTTTCCTTGTGTCCATGAACAAAGTGTTGCTCCCTATCTTGCTTGACTTGGTATTCTGAAAGATTGATCGAAAGGTCTTTCTTTGGACTATAATGTAGGCTTTTGGATAGGGTTATAATTAAAAGGTGGCATGGAGGCTCAAAATAATTTAAATTTAAAGGGGTTCAAAATTTGCAACTTTTAGAATCATATCTTTTGCGAAACTAAAACTTCTGCCCCAGTTTTACTGAACCTGGGGACATTTTCGATTTTACTTTGATGGGGCCGAACCTCAGAGTAAGGCTGCCTACGTATCCTTAAAGGAATCAGGTCGAACGTAGTTCAAACATACAATTCATTTTGTTTTACCCATTCTTTCTTTTTCTTTTTTTTTCTTTTCTATTTTTTTCTTTTCTCTTTTTCGGTTTTCTCTTCTTCTTATTTCTTTTTTTTTTTTCTTTTTCTACTTTTTTTTCTAACTTCTTATTTCAGATTCCAAATGAGGGGTATGAAAGAAAATGAATTAAGGCTCAAAAGGGGTAAAAGATAAAAGTGTTTGGGGTAGCAGAATAAAATGCCTTCGTCATACCAAACTTGAAGAGTTCCAAGTACAAACAATGAAATTGAAAATAAGGCGAAGAACCATGCACAATGTCTCTTGATGGCATCAATACAAACACAAAGTGCCAATGGGCAATACCTTTATCCCAATGGATGACCCTTGCCAGTTCGAAGCAGACTTGACTCAACCTTATTTTGATGTGGAGGGGTGCATTTCAACACTGGTCGATCTACCTTAAACTGCTTGAGAGGCATTTTTGTGTTGTATGCTCTTATCAACCTCTTGATTTCCTCGACTAACTGCCTCAGTTTCACTCAATTCAAGCTTCAGGTTATCTTAGAATGTGTGAATATTTACTTGTTTCCTCAAATGCATCTTTTTATCATATTCAAAACTATGTTTCATTATTTCGTGATTAGATTGGCTTTCAAGATCTGGCTAAAAACTCCGCATGCATGTCATGTCACTGGAACTGGCCTGAAAAGAACTAAACGAAAACTGCAAATAACAGAAAAACAAAATCTCATTTGACCAAAGGATGGAAGGGTTTGAACAATAGAATAAAATCCATATTAAAGCCCTAAAACAACCCTATATGACAGACCTAGAGACGCAAAACTAGCTAACAAGACTCCTAGAGATAGGCAAAAGCGGATAGAAGGGTTTGAATCACCAGAACAAACAAGATAAAATCTGGGCTACAACCCTGAAATAACCAGATAGCAGAAAAGATGTCAAAATGAACTGCCAAGACTCCTTCCCGATGAGAAAATGAGGTGCTTTCTAATTACCAAACTCGAGATCTTAGACACTGAGTTGCACATCAAAATTACTGGGACCTTCACCAACTTTAATCACATTGTCTTCACCATGCGGCTCATTGACATCCTTTGAACAACTCTTCCTCAGCATTAACTGTTGAATGAGCGACTGACCCCCTAAGAGATCTTGCCGCAAATGACTCACCAAAGGACTTGAAAGAACCTGCACGTTCCCTTTCATTGCAATCCATCCCAACAATTTGTGTGTAGTCATGTACCTGTAGAGGGTTATGTGACAACTGGGGCATTACTGCCTTGGACCACAATTATCCCTTCTTGAATCATTTTTTCTATCTCCCTTTTCAAAGCATGACAATATTCAATGATATTTCCTTGGACAGTAGAGTGGTACATGCACCGTACAGTAGGATCAAAACCTTTTGCATATGGGTCTGGAGTATAGCTGAGGAGCGGCTCAATCAAGCCAGAATGTTTTAAACTTTCAAACAAGTTTGTGTAGGATTCCCGGATTGGTGTGAAATTATCTTTCTGTCTTTGTTTCCCTCATGCCTATGTTTTTTAGGGTTATAGGGTGCCTGAAAATGTTGTGAAGGCGCACGAGAATTTTGGGATGTTGGTTGGACAGATGGATGGACGTTGTTCGGAGGATAATACTGGGGTGGATTATGTGGAGCTCGAGGATATTCATGGGTTCGGTATTGAAGCTGAAAGCGTTTAGCAGGGATACCTACTGGATCCTGTCGTGGGCGGGGCTCGACAACATATTTTCTATCAATCGGGGGACTGACCCGAGCAACTTGTTCGTTCCATCTGAACCAAAACTCCCTAAAACTTTTCTTTGGTTTCTTTTCCATCTGAGAGAGGAAGGAGTAGTCTGGGATAATGTCTACATTGTAGTGATAGTGCCGAACAAAATCTTGAGCCATGTCACCCCATGCACGCCACTTACTGACATCTTGACGCGTATACCACTCCAAGGCTTCCCACTCAAACTCTTACTTAAATACGCCATCAACAACTCATCTTTCCCACAAATACTTCTCATTTCATTGAAATAATCCCTTAGGTGGGCTACTGGATCCCCATGTCCGTTATACAAGTCAAACTTTGGCATCTTAAACCCAGCAGGCAGTTAGACATCAGGGAACAAGCACACGTCTTTGTAAGACATGCTCATCTGGCTCCCTATCCCCTGCATGTTTCTTAATGACTGCTCTAAGATTTTCACCTTCCTGGATATCTCATCCTTCTCCACTGTCTTAGCAAGCCTTTTTTGCTTTTACCGGGAGACTCAAAACGAGGAGCGCAAGAGTATGGATCCGAGACCTTGAAAGTTGGTTCTGGAGAATAGTGTTGGGCATCGGTGACTTTGAATGCAGGCTCACTAGAGGACCTGTGGAGTGTAGCTCGTGGAGGAGTTACGAAGACAGGAGCAGATGTCGGAGCAGGGTATGAAGTTGTTTTGGCTGGTGGAGCGTGGAAGATTTGGGACGAAGTGTCGGGGTAGTTGTGGTTAGGGGTGAAGCCTGGTGCGTGTTGAGGGGAGAGATCAGTGGTACTGTGCATCTGGGCTTGGGATAATGGTGGGATGGATGCAGTGTTTTCTGTATAGTCAGAAGGGAATGAGGGTGGAGGATGTCCTTTGATCCATGCCTGGTACATTTCCGCCATCTGGTGTTTCAACCTTTGGACCTCTTCTTTCAGTCCAGATTCGGATTCCACCATCTACCTTGGTGGGTCAACAACTCCTACGTCTGTTTCTTTGTTGGCCATGACTTCCTTGCGCTTTGATCTGGTGTTATAGGGGTGACTTGCCAGGATGCCAACAAACTAACCACCTAAACAGAACCTGACTTAATGCACACACAACAACTTGGTCAGTTTTGAAGCATTTAACAGATAGGGAATCTCATATTAGGGACGCAATGCACCTGAGCAATTAAACGTTTCTAAATGCTTTGTGACAGCTTGTGTGTTCATCCCGACTCTTTTCTCAATTTTCAATCCTGATTTTCTTTTCCCCTCTCATTTTGTTGTTTTTCGCTCTTTTAATTCTTGCTCTTTTCTTCCTTTTGTTTGGCCCCTCTTTTCTTTCTTCTCTCTTTTTCTTTTCCCTCTCATTTTTTTTACTTTTTTTTTCTCTCATTTTTCTTTCTCCTCTTTTTATTTATTTTAAGACTATGATCGAATCCTATGGGATTGCCTACGTATCATGACGCCGTATGAATCAGATTATCACATAGTTCAGGAATAAAGGAAATAAACTAGCTTTTTCCTGGATTTTGAATTTTTTTTTTCTTTTATTTTTTAATTTTCGAAAGAAAGACTTATAAAGAAAAATGAAATATTTTTGGAATATGATTTTTTTATTTTCTGGGAATTTTGAAGAAAAACTTCTAAAAAAGAAAGAAAATATTTTTGGATTTTTGGATTTTTGGACTTTTATGTTAAAATTATGAAAGAAAGACTTCTAAAAAATATTTTGTGAATCTTGAATTTTGCTTTTCAATTTTCGAAAGAAAAACGCCTAAAGAAAATGAAAATATTTTTGGATTTTTAGAGGAAAATAAATATTTTTGAATTTTTAAAAATTGGGATTCGAAGAAAGACTTTCCAAAGAAGGAAGTAATAAAAAGTATTTTTGAATTTTTGAAAAATGGGGGGCTGGAACCGATGAGGTTTGCCTACGTATCTCACATCCGGTGAGAATCAGACCCGCGTAGTTCTGTCAGTTTTGACGGAACAAAGGAAACATGACTTTTGAAAACATTGGCTTATTTTCTTTTTTTTTTCAAAATTTGGCAGTGTTTCGAAAATTTTCAAATACCTACCTCTCACTCTTGTTTTTCTTATTCATTTTCTTTTTTTCTTTTTTTTTCATTTTCTTTCCTTATTCTAGAAACCAGTCAACATGCAAGCCGAAACAGACATATACGCAAGTAGCACGTAAGATGCATCAGGATGGTCTTTTAAATTGGGTACACCTGTCCTAGATGGACCCAACCCCTATGTTGAGTCCCCAAAGTCAAATGCACGTGATGCAAATAAAACGTTCCTACTAGGGATCCGACATGAAGCTATGTCATTCTAGGTTTGAATCCTGGGTGTATTGTTCTAGACCTGGCTTACCCGAGTGGACAAGGTATTAGGCATTCTCGGGTTCCGTGGTTTTAGCAGGGTCACTTAACTATTACCGATTGGCTTAATTATCTGATTAATTACAAGTTTTCAACATATTGTGCATTTTAAATCGCTTTTAATATTTATGAAATTATTTTTGGAACAAGTCACGATGTCGTACACTTGTCGTTTTGGTACACGTTGTAAACCGCACCATATGAAATGCACCCGCGATTTACGACATGTTTATTTTAATTATTATTCGAAGTTATGGTCGGGTCACATGAAATGCACACCTGAATTTGGACTTATGTATCGCAACTATGCCACGGGAACCGTACCCATAGTTATGATGATTTATTTATTAATCGCGCCTAAAGCAACTAGCGCATTTGAATTATTCCCCGTATTTTGGGATTATTGTGAAGGACATAGGCTATGAAAAAGTTGTGAGAAAATGTAGTATTCGATTAATGATTTTTTTAATAAACAAAAAATGTATTAACTTACATCTAAAACCCGATTCCTTCTAACGCACACCATCAGTAAAATAACAATTAAACACCACAAGCTCACTAAACACATTAAATTATTTACAACGAAAATCGACGCACAGATAAGATCAATAACAGAGATTGAAGATAGGAGATTGAACCTCTATTGATTTCTTTGCAATTTGAGAAAAAGGACAAAACAAATTCTGAAACATGAAATCCAATTTCATCGCCTAGACCAACGGGAAAGCGGCATCCAAGACACGAATGGAGTACTCACTCAGAACCTCGCCGGAGACCTCGAAACCTGCCGGAATACTCGAATCTCCACAGCAACGAAACTAGAAGAAAAAATTGTTTATAACGGGGTTTGATGGTTATTTGGAGCTGATTTGTGATCGATTCCAGCTGGGTTTCCATGGCCATTTTTGAAGTTGTTTTCATGGAGTTTCATGCAGTAAAAAAAACAAAGGTTTTACATGGTGAAGAAAAATGAGGTGATGAAGTCCCTTTTTGTGAGAGTGTCGTATGTGTTGAGTGAAGAAGAAGAAGGCGCAACATCTGCTTCTCTTCTCTCTCGCTACTAATGTCCGATTTTTGCCTAAAGCTCTAAGGTTTCCACCATTATTCTTGTGTATGTCTGGCTGCTCACCCTTAAGTCCTAGATATTGAGGAGTAAATATAGGGGGCGGCTGTTGTTCATCAAAGTGAGGGGTTGAGTGTGTAGATATATATAGGAGTAGGTATAGAAATTAATTGGTGGCTAAGAAAAAAGAGTGTGTATGGGCATGTGAGTTTTCTAGGGAGAGCATGTGAGTTTGTTACAAAAGATAAGGAAGAATCTTGCCACATGGAAATGACTCATTAGTAAAGATAAAAAAAAATACTAGCTAAATATTTCAAAATCAAGAACATATAACTTTTTTGTGATTTTTAATTTTCTTAAATAAAACTTACTAAAAATGAAAGAAAGGTAAAAATATGTAGATTAAACTTAAAATTATTTACATACTAAAAAGTGTTAGAAAATCCCAAGTGTGGTAAAAGATGAGGTGCTCACAATCACGGAGGCCACTTTGTGCGATGCTGACCTGGCTACGACGGATGATTATATTCAGGAGGCCGATGAGACCATTGTAAGACAATTTAAATTTTTGTGACTTAACACGTACATTACTAATATATAGTTTCATATACTGAAATAACTTATTCTGTAGGTTATTGCTGGACCGACGACCCCTTCTACCGAGCCTGCCAGCCCTACTGACGATCAGTTGCAGCGCATCCTGCGATAAAGAGGCGATGCGATGAGGATGATCCTGATAGCGTAGTCGGGCGGGATAGGATGCGCCTCAGGCCAGCGGCTGCATTGAAGCACACAGGTTGTGGGATGCATTGATTTTTTGTTTGTTTGTATTTTATGTAAATATTAGAAAATCTTTTTATTGTTTACATTATATGCGCATTATGTTTTTATTTATCCGGTTCTTCGTTATTTTAATAATAAAACAAAAATACAAACATAGCAACTTAACATAATTTAAATTCAGTACAACTAATGAAACACATGACAAGGAAAGCATAAAGATAAAATACTAGACTCAACACATACATATGTTTGTTTAGTCACTACCGCCTATTATTCTCTGCTCCAACCACTTAAATTTCTCTTCCAACCTATTTTTTTCTACTGCAATGCCACAATTTCTCGTTTGATTTCAGACTCACGGCGTTGGTATTCACAGTTCATATTCCAAATATACTGCAACGATTCTTTGTAGCATTCCTAGTTAATGGGTTCATCATACCATTCCTCAAAATTACAAGAATTTCTGTCATTTCCTCCAAACCTGTTTATACACATTCAGTATCTGCGCGCAACATGACCATTGAACCAACATAACTTCATCATAGAGCGTTTGCACAATAGCACCTTGGTTGGTCTTTGTGTCCAGACATTTGCTGATGCAAAAAAAATGAAAAATTTATAAAAAGTTTTGCAATTTGTTTTGGTTAAGCGCAGATAATAACTAAAATGCTCTAGTTATTTATAGGCAAGAAAATACACATAACATAGTATGTAACCGCGCTATGCTTCGCGTGTTAAAGATTCTTTCGAGTACAATACAATTTTTTCAGAAGATAGCTTTTGCAGGCGGGCAGTTTTTCAGGTCGACAAGACAACACACATAATGTAGTATTTAATCACGCTATGCTTCGCGTGTTAAAGATTCTTTCGGGAACAATACAGCTTTTTCAGAAGATAGCTTTTGCAGGCGGGTAGCTTTTCAGGTCGAAAAGACAACACACACAACGTAGTATTTAACTGTGCTATCTTATTACATACGGGACTAGGACTAATATATATATATATATATATATATATATATATATATATATATATTCACATAATTATCTAACATCTTCCTCCTCTGACAGCGTCATTTTCTGATAATATTAGCCTTTGATATAATGCTGGCAATATTGAAATTCGAAAGTCAACGTAATAAGTTTGGTTTTTTAATCCAATACTATTTTTGGTAACATGAACGGTAGGGAGAAATTCATTAATTTACTCCACTGAAGCACTGAAGTATTTTAGATTGTTTATCTATATGACAATGTTAAATATCAATAAGATTTAACAGCAATGGAAACATAATTTTATTTAATACATTCTGCAACATAAATAAGTACATACACTTATTACAACCACATTATGGAAACAAAACACTACGTGTATCCTTGATAGTTGGGCACATTAGATGAACTTTCACCAGGAGCTGGATACCACCGCTACTCAAACCAACTGAAGGATATTTTCGACGGCCGTGTCCTGTTTGCGAGCATATGCCACATTTGCGCGCATAAACGGTATCACCAACATCCATTTGGTTCCGTATACGCGTTCTTTTTTTTTCCACCTGTCGCTGACGCAAAAACTCCTTGTTACACACCATTTTAAATGGTTCCGGCGGCCAATAATGCTCAGCATCCACTGGCTGCAACTGCCCACTATAGGTGTTTAAGTATGCAACAACACTATATTGTTTATCAACGTAGTTGGTTGGCCCTAAACCTGTATGTTGAAAGCACTTGATGGCATGTGAGAACGGTATGTGGTAGATGGACTATTTCCCACAAGAGCATAACCTTCTAGATTCATTTATGTTGTGTACATTATTTCCCCGATTTTGATGGATAGCGGTGCGAACTTCAAAAATATTTCGGTCGTGGCAATACTGTAAAAATGAATGCCCATATGCTCGCCGCCTGTATTTCTCAAATATTTTCATTGGTAGTAGCATAAATTCAACACCACTTTCCATCAATGACGTTGCAGTTGTAGCCCTTTCAACAAATATCTCCGCTATCTGCTTGAATTACATCTGCACCATGGCAGTGACAGGCAATCCTCCTGCAGACTTCAATAACCCGTTGAAAGACTCTGCACATTTGTAGTCAGAATTNACTGCAATGCCACAATTTCTCGTTTGATTTCAGACTCACGGCGTTGGTATTCACAGTTCATATTCCAAATATACTGCAACGATTCTTTGTAGCATTCCTAGTTAATGGGTTCATCATACCATTCCTCAAAATTACAAGAATTTCTGTCATTTCCTCCAAACCTGTTTATACACATTCAGTATCTGCGCGCAACATGACCATTGAACCAACATAACTTCATCATAGAGCGTTTGCACAATAGCACCTTGGTTGGTCTTTGTGTCCAGACATTTGCTGATGCAAAAAAAATGAAAAATTTATAAAAAGTTTTGCAATTTGTTTTGGTTAAGCGCAGATAATAACTAAAATGCTCTAGTTATTTATAGGCAAGAAAATACACATAACATAGTATGTAACCGCGCTATGCTTCGCGTGTTAAAGATTCTTTCGAGTACAATACAATTTTTTCAGAAGATAGCTTTTGCAGGCGGGCAGTTTTTCAGGTCGACAAGACAACACACATAATGTAGTATTTAATCACGCTATGCTTCGCGTGTTAAAGATTCTTTCGGGAACAATACAGCTTTTTCAGAAGATAGCTTTTGCAGGCGGGTAGCTTTTCAGGTCGAAAAGACAACACACACAACGTAGTATTTAACTGTGCTATCTTATTACATACGGGACTAGGACTAATATATATATATATATATATATATATATATATATATATATNTTCACCAGGAGCTGGATACCACCGCTACTCAAACCAACTGAAGGATATTTTCGACGGCCGTGTCCTGTTTGCGAGCATATGCCACATTTGCGCGCATAAACGGTATCACCAACATCCATTTGGTTCCGTATACGCGTTCTTTTTTTTTCCACCTGTCGCTGACGCAAAAACTCCTTGTTACACACCATTTTAAATGGTTCCGGCGGCCAATAATGCTCAGCATCCACTGGCTGCAACTGCCCACTATAGGTGTTTAAGTATGCAACAACACTATATTGTTTATCAACGTAGTTGGTTGGCCCTAAACCTGTATGTTGAAAGCACTTGATGGCATGTGAGAACGGTATGTGGTAGATGGACTATTTCCCACAAGAGCATAACCTTCTAGATTCATTTATGTTGTGTACATTATTTCCCCGATTTTGATGGATAGCGGTGCGAACTTCAAAAATATTTCGGTCGTGGCAATACTGTAAAAATGAATGCCCATATGCTCGCCGCCTGTATTTCTCAAATATTTTCATTGGTAGTAGCATAAATTCAACACCACTTTCCATCAATGACGTTGCAGTTGTAGCCCTTTCAACAAATATCTCCGCTATCTGCTTGAATTACATCTGCACCATGGCAGTGACAGGCAATCCTCCTGCAGACTTCAATAACCCGTTGAAAGACTCTGCACATTTGTAGTCAGAATTCCTAATATTCTGCCATCACCCGCATGAAAAGTTCACTTTTCAGGCTTATGTCACATGAACCAACGATAGGCTGCCTCGTCTTCCTGCCTGATAGATTCCATGTGCCTCCGGAATTTATGCTCTTGGTGATCTGTTGCAGCCATCCACATTAAATCATGAAAATCCTTGTTGGGATGTGCCTTCTGAAAGTTGGTCTTCAAGTACCTCACACAGTAACGGTGGCAGGCATATTCTCTACATAACTTATAATACCACCATGCCGATCAGATATTAGACAAATACCTGAACGTTATTTGACAACGTGCTCTTTCAAGTGGTTCAAAAATAGTGTTCACGTCTCTTGGCTTTCATTAGCACAAATAACAAAAGCTAAAGGAAATATACTTCCATTAGCATCTACTAGAACGGCGATCAACAGCTTAATATCATACTTTTCATATACATGAGTGTCGTCTATGGATATTATTGGCCGACAATGTAGAAAACCATCAATTGCTGGTTTAAATGCCCAGAACAAGTACTTGAATGAATATTCTGGTATTCCCAGACTCCACTCAAGTTGTGATTCAACAACGGTTTTCCCGGGGTTAAAGTGTTGTAATGCGTCCATGTACCTGGGTAGAGCTGCAAATGACTTATCCCAGTTACCATAAACGGTTTCAAACGCATGTTTGCGCCCGAGAAATGCCTTTCTTTTGGTAATGGTACAACCATATTCCTGGTGGACGGATGTAATACACTCTTTGATCTTGTACCTTATGGACGCTTCAATGTGTGGAATCAAGACAAGAGAAATCAAGTCAACATCTAAGTTGAAGTGATTCCCACTGAATGTATCTATTTCACTAGTGTGGGTGCCAATGTATTTACCCATTTTCCACATATTTATTTTCTTCTTGCTCGCACGCAGCATCCAATGACAACCCGTAAACCATCTGCGTTAATCAAACTTGTATACCTCCGGAGTTGACTCCCATATCGTCATCTCACAACACTCTCTTACGCTGTACATTTTCACCTCCCTGCTTATGCGCTTTATCAGGAAAAAGCATGCCCTTTGACAGCGCCGTTGCTCTAGACTCATCCCACATTGTTGTCCAAATTTCGTTAGTATCCCTTGTGAGGGCATCCACATCCGGCATACTTGGAAAATGATCAAGGTAGGGAATATCCCTTGAATGAAACGACACTTGGGACTCGTACACTCTTGGTCTAACGGGGGTGGAGCATGCTCTCTCGTCAAATCAGGTCCAACATTCTCTTCTTCCTCATCACCGCCCTCATTAGGAAAGGTTGTATCATCTCCGGACTCATAGGCATTGTTGTCATAATCATTGTTCTCTTCCTGACTCTGTGCATCTGCCATATCCCAATTAAATATGTCGTCTTCGGGCAATTGAGTAAGGGCAAGACCTTCAAGTTGCTCGTTTTCATTGCACAACGAACAAAATAATGAGTTGCTCAAATTGATAAATACTTTACATATAGCTATATCACTTCACTTGCAAATCGTAATGTGTTGACATCCCATGATTGATATTATCCTGTTGGTGATGACTCCCGGATGGATCATCATGATCCAACACACCAGAACTATGCATATTTCAACTGGACGTTGGTTCATAACTTGTAAAATTCATATCTGGCCAGTAGCCCCTGTGGAATATATGAGTGTTAATACATATTCAATACAACAAAAATAAACATCGTAACACAAAGGAAAATGGAAGTTTACTACTCGTTTTGTGGATTATGTAAAGTAGTAGAGAAATTATTCCCTCGCTCCTCATTCGCCCGTGGAGATAAGTTTAGATCAGGCCAAACTCTTTCGAGCGGAACTTGTTCGGCTAAAACTGCTCCAGAATAACCACCCGATGACTGAGGGATATCCCTGCTTTGCGCAACCTCATTATTGCGAACGTCTTCAACCTTGACGTACATTTCCAATATTTTAATCAAAAGAAATTTACGGTATTTATCCGGAGTCCTTAAAAAATCACTAAGACATTATGACAAAATGCTTGAGAATTTAAGAAGAAGAACAAATTACCAACACTTGATACTATTTCTGAATAAATTTTTACGAAATTCTTAACGCCCTTAAATAAGGCAATGTCCAATCCGGGGATCAAATTTTTTGAGGTATAGCGCCTTAAATAAGGCCGCTATATCCATTTGAATTATTGTTATATCAGTTAAGCGCAGAAGAGTTATTGGTGGACATATAGCGCCCTTTCAAAGGGCATTATACCTTAACGTTCAAAACGAACGTTCAAAACGAACGTTAAGGTATAGCGCGCTATATGTATTTTGGTCACTATGTCTTTTTTCCACTTATTTAAGTCTTTTAGTACAAAAAGACCACATGCGCCTGCATGTACCTATCTCCTCCGCGCATTAATCATCTCCAGTTTGGGATGAGTGTGATGAAAGAATATTAATCAGAGGATTCATAAAAAGGATAATAACAAAAATCTCTCTTTCACAAAACTAAAAACTACTAAGATTACTAGAATCCATTTTTGCTGCTTGTGTTATCAATTTTCTGTCAGTCATAGCTATTACCTTGCTCTAACGCTGTTAGAAGAAAAAGAAGACACTATTAACTTTGAGACATCAAAAAAGTGAACGTCAAATCCAGCAAGAGGACTAAAATAAACTTAACAAAAAGAATCTACGACGGGCTATATAAGCAACTTGAACAAGAATTTTTTAATCAAAAATTATGGAAGAATCCAAATTATATGGATCTATCTCATTGTACATTGTCACACATTGCCTGTTCCGAGGAAAAAATATATATGAACTTTTGGGAAAATGTTTGCTGCCCTGGCCATTTGGTAAAGCAGGGGGGAAGAAGTGCATAGCACCTAACTCAAACATCCAAATCCTTCTAGCACTCACTACTTCGTCCATCACTAATTATCACGTCTAGCCCTCCTACGAGGAGCAGCGGCAGCATCCTCGTTCTGCTCTTCTTTCTCCTCTGTAGCTCCTTGGCTGTTAGAAGTTGATGCCTCAGCACCATCACTTTTCTTAGGCTCTGCAGTAGCTCTTGCCTGCACAAGCAAGAATTCTTTTATCAAAAACATACCCGTTACAAGCACGAAAGCAGGTCAGATATATCTTTCTTTTCCTTTTTTCATTGGGGGGAGGGAATGGGGGAAAAGCTGAGGCTGAGTTCAGACTTACAGGTAGCTGCTTCTTCCCGCCAAAGATGAGCTTCAAGAAAACTGTGAAAATGACAATTATGATTGAAATGACAACACCAACTGTGAGATTAGGCTGTGTCTCGGCCTTCTCAAGAAGTTCCTACACGACAAGTCTATGTATTAGTCACATACAAAAAATGAAACAACATGCAACACAGAACACCAGTCATACACTCACCAGTACTTTGGACTTGTGTTCGCCCAACAAGGGGATGTCAGCCACCTTGTAGAGAAGATCAAATACCACTTTCTGCAGAATGTTTCAATTTATCTCAAGTCAAGTGACCAAATACAAAGAAAAACCAAGAACGATGGAATGTATGGTGAAGAAAGTATAATCAATTACCTGGAATCCTTTGAGCCCACCAGAGGTCGTTGCTTCCTCAGCCTTCTGTTTCTCTTTCTCTGCATCAAACTTGGGCTTCCATGCAGTTTTCCTGTATGATTCTGCAACTTTCTCATCACTTGCTATCAAGATATTGTCAAATAATATACCATCTTGCATTGTCCAGATTTCAATGCCAATTGCTGCAATAGGCTCAAAATTGGGCCTGTCGAGTTTGAAGTAGTTAGGATTTGGAATATCCCTTGGCTTCCAAATACCCTTGTAATTGGGATTGTCAATCAGTGGAGCATGCCATTTTCCCTTGTAAGCTGGATTACTCTTCATTGGTCTTTTCCACTCCCCACATCCAGGGCCTTCTGCACACTTCGGGTTATCAATTTTTGGAGCCTCCCATTCACCATCTTCCTCATCAACCCAATCTTCAGGCTTTGATGCCTCGGGATCATCGATCTCTTCAGGCTCGTCATCCAACCATCCCTCGGGCTTCTCAGCATCTTCATCTTCAATTTCCATTGGTGCATCCTCGTCCCAATCATCTGGTTTCTTAGCATCTGGGTCGGGAATTTTTGCCCTCTCATCCCAGTCCTCGGGCTTCTTATCTTCTGGATCTGGAATGGTCTCTGCAGGAATGAGAGGTGGCTCAAAATCATCATCTGAAAGGAAGTTTGCCTTCTTCTTCTCTTCCCCGTCAATCAAGATCAGTAACTCATTGTCCGGTTTCAGCACAGCAGTGTAGACATGGGTTAGTTTGTCAGAAGGTACAGATGGTGGAAACTTAAGGTGGTGCTCGATGTACTCCCCACTCTTAGGATTCTTGTGTTTCAAGATGAAGTGAACCTTGTTTGTGGCTCCACATTTATCTGGTCCAAACATTATAGTATAGGGAGACTCGCTGTTGAATTCCTTAGGAATCCAACCTGCCTCCTGGGGCCGGAGGTATTTAAGATAAGCACCACCACATTCAAGCCCATCCTGGAGGCGAACTTCATATTGAAGAACCACAGTTCCATCTTTGAGGTCGACAACATCGTCAAGCTCCTTGACAATAGCATATTTCCTTGCCTTCTCACTCACAAGAAGCCCATAGTCGTCATGCCCTTCACTCTTGGCATGTTTCCACACACCTGAGACACAGTTACGACTCAATATGAACGCTTGAAACTTCAACATCGAAGATTAACTCAACATCACAAACATAAAGACATTGCACAAAGATATAAGAAGCTCTACAGTGAGAAATTTATCTAAACTATCAAAGTTGGACTTACAGACATAAAGGCAATGCACAAAGGCACAAGACAAATTGTAGCGAGAATTATTTTACGGCTGATGTCAAACAGAATCAAGGAGCTCTACATCGCTTCAAAAAATATGGATTTTGGGCCATATCTGTACAGTGAACACAGTTCTGCAGCATATGCATAGAGTATTAATGGATTTGGCAGTGTTCAAAAATTTGGCAGGGTGGAAAATATATAATCACCTTCACAGAAATTAATGGATTGGAATGATAGTAAATACTTTAATTACAACACAGAGCATCTTTATCACCTTATTTGCCTTGATTGTGTAGGATTTAGAATGATGCTGTCACATGTAACATCACAAAGATATTATAGTATTGAATATCACTCCACTCGGTTTTAGCTATATAAAATCATTAAAGACTTTGATTAGCATACTTCTCTAAGTTTCTATACGATAATTTAGTATAATATGCCCCCACTCCACCCTCAGCCACGTGTAGGACATCAAATAGAACGTCTCTTACCGAAAACGAAGTTGGATTCATAATAATGCATTAGCCATAGAGTTGCAGTTCAAAGAGAATAAGATAAGCAAATTCAAAATTATCATTACAATTTAAACATAAGTTTTTTTTGGCAATGAGCTCCCCTCACCCCCCCCCCCCCCCCCCCCCCCCCCCCCAAATATTTTTAAAAAAAAATAAAAACACCCGATCCGTCTCACTTTACATTTCAACTTGGATGACAGAAATTTGTATACACCTTCATAATTTTACAATTCAAATTCCATATCTTAAGCATTGGTGTGATTTTCTTAATCAATTCAACTTCAACTATAAGGATCTGCCACCAAGGATATGGCCTAGTGGTCAATGAAGTGGGGTGAGAACTTGAGGTATCAGATTCAAATCCCAAACCGACTGATTTCTTCTTCCTATCTATCCAAGCCTTGGGGATAGAGTTACCATAAACTTGTTGCTGGTGGAAGGTAGCGGGTATCACCCAAAATTAGTCGAGGTGTGTGCAATACCATATATACAAAAGTCAAATTCCAAAGGAATACTTAACAGATCCAGACAAAAAAGCTTACCATTATACTCCTCTTTCTCAGACACAATCCAACGCCCATCAAATGCCTCATCGAATGACTCGTAAAATTTCTATAAAAGAAAAGGCAACCAAATCTCAGCCAACACACGCTATTGCAAAGACAAACATGAACATACACTTAAGTAAAGATATTTATCTTACCACATCAGAAGAGGCGTAGAGTTGAGAGACGAAGCAACCGGCCAATAACAACAGTGCATATTGCGTCCACATCCTCCGATTCCGCTCTTCCATAACCAAATATGGTGCAAACAGAGAATTAGATCAACACGGGGAGAAGAAGAAGTCTCCAGAAACCGGAGAAAAATAGAGTGAAATTTTTGCGGAACAATAAATTCCAGATAGTAGCATAAATAGATCTTGAGACCAAGAAAAGTAAATAAATAAATAGATCTTGAGAAATAAGGCGTCGACTTGTTGTAGCCAATTGTACTTTGTGCCACGTGATATAAACCAATTAACATTTGCCACGTTGTTTGTAGCGACAAAAACGAGGACTTGCATATGGAAAGTTGGTTCTACGGTTGGGATTGTTTTGTGGCATTGATCTAAGTAATTTTATAGGTAATATTATGTTTACTACTACATTAGTATGTTACTTTTTATATTATTAAATAAATGAATGTTTTTAGTGTTTTCTTTACAATATTAACCTCAACAAACTTATTAGATTAAACTATTGTAGAATTGGTTATACTAAACATTGAAATGGAAGTGAAATTTTAGAAATTGTAGCAAGCACGGATAAAGCAGAGGTAGGAAACCACACAAAGGAAGTTATCGCAGAGAGCCAAAGGGGGCCGGCCTCGTCCTCATGACTAATTACGTGGCAACCAGCTAATGTGACATTTGTCACTTGATACCCACGTTGCCACCACCATTCTTGCCGCTAACCACATTCCTCGGACTGTTTCTACATTGTTATATGTTATGTTAAACAGCAACGTAACTCCAATTTCTTCTTCATTATTCCTAATATAATATTGGGTTTTGCCTGCATTTCCACAAATATGGTACACTCTCAACTCCTCTTCCTTTCTCTTCCTCTTGCTTAATCAAGAATTGCATCTGTTTCTGCTATTTCTGTTTGTTTTGTTACTTAATTTAAATTGGTACAGTAGTTTTGACTCGTTTTAATGGTGCTTGCTAATGCTCATGAGTACTACAATTTACAATGTATCATTTCAAGTAATTACTATGGATTCTTGTTTAATTTTCATTGCAAGCTTGCAGTCATTATTTCGTCTATGCATTTAGTAGTTCGTGGGAGGGGTAATTGGTAAAGTTGATGCCACCTGAGGTCACGATTCACATGTTCGAGCTATAAACAACCTCATGCAGAATGCACCGACCTACCTATATTATACAATCTATCATTTGAAGTTACTACGGATTTTCTTGTTTAATTTCCATTGCAAGCTTGAAGTCATTATTTCTTCTATGCATTTAGTAATTAGTTTGTGGTAGGGGAGCTTAGCATAATTGGTAAAGTTGATGTCATGTGACCAGGTCACGTCTCACGGGTTCGAGCCGTGGAAACCACCTCATGCAAAAAATGCAGTCTGCATATAATAGACCCTTATGGTCTAGCCCTTCCCAACTTCCCTAGCTTGATGCACCGGACTGCCTATATTATACTATCTATCATTTGAAGTTACTATTTCCATTGCAAGCTTGCAGTCATTATTTCCACTATACATTTATTAGCTTGTGGATAACATAGTAGGGGAACACTACTGAAACTATTTTAGCACTGTAAGAATAGAAACAGCAGACTAGAAGGTGAAAAGGTAAATAAAGATATAGTGCCTGGTCTCTTACTTCAAACTAACATTTGCAAAGCAGGTCAGAATTTGTAGAAAGTTACGCAAATTCTTACCACAGAGCACCTGGGGTTATTATTCCAGGGACCTTACGTCAAGGTAGTACATTCAAATTTGCATTAAATCAATGATAAAGTTAGTTGCCTCTATTATATAGTTGCTACAGTTTCTGTTTGATAATCTGTAGTCATTAATCAGGACAGCGGGAAGTTGGGTCCTAAAAACTGCGGGGAACACTTGGAACAGGCCAAAAATAATTTTCCAGTATGTAAATGTGGATTTGATATGTTGGACGCTGGTTTTTTCAATGACTGTAAGGTACTGTGACAGTGTTAATAAGATCACTTAAGCGTTTCGTTAGTACTCTTGCTGTGAATAGGAAAACTAAGTCGGGCTATTTTTGTTGTGCTCATTCTTTTCCAGAAGCTTGAAATACAAAAGGGTGCACAAGATTTTAACATTCCTATAATCGAAAGCAACAGAAAGTTAGTTGCTACTGAAAATGGAGGTCTACATAACCCTTCTCCTTTAGTTTTCAATTCTGTATGGAATGCGAAAGAAGCAAAGCAAGGGACAGATAAGTTCAATTACCCTGTATACTCTGGTATTCAAAGGCCAAAAAAGGATGAGGATATTGCTTTTATGAGTGTAAGTGCACCCTCTTAGTCTCTTTAACTTATAGGAGAAATTAACTAAGGAACTATATTGTACCAATGTATGTCATTTTTAATTTTATTAATTGATACATGGTATGCTGTTATATCAGATTCTTGAACTTGGGCAACTTCTAAAGGAAAAATTAATTACATCAGAGGAGCTAACTGGAATATTTTTGGACAGATTAAAAAGGTATGGTGAATGCTTTCCGTCCTGTAATCTGCTTTGTATGTTATTGAGTAATTTGATTCTCAAACTGATGTGCTATTCTGGAGCTTCACAGGTATGGTCCTGTCCTTGAATCCGTTATCACAATTACGGAAGAATTAGCATATCGACAAGCAAAAGAGGCTGATCAACTGCTTTCAAAAGGCAAATATTTGGGTAACGTTCCTCCTCCCTCTCTTCCCCTTGACCCTCTTCCTTTCTTGTATACCGTTGCTACTATTAGCGTTTTACCTACTCTTAACATCCTCCATTATTTTCCATTATATTCCAGCACTTCTCATCTAAGAAATTAATCCTCCCAGTTTTGATCTTAATTAGAAAAACTTCATATACGATTAGCTTTCTCTGAATTAGCTTTCTCTGAATTTTCTCGAAGGGACTAGATACATTTATTTGAATCTGCTCTTTATAGGTCCTCTTCATGGGATTCCGTATGGTCTGAAGGACATTATTGCAGTACCAAACTATCCCACAACATGGGGCTCCAAATCTTTCAAAGATCAAGTTCTTGATCTCGAAGCTTGGGTTTATAAGAGGTATTGACAGATTAATGAATGTAGAGGCCCCATTCACTAGCTAACCATATATTATGCATGTGTTTGTATAACTTATAAATACGGTTGATGCAGGCTGAAATCTGCTGGTGCTGTTCTTATTGCAAAATTAGTCGCTGGTTCTTTGGCATATGATGATATCTGGTTTGGCGGTAGAACAAGAAATCCATGGAATATGGAAGAATTTTCTACTGGTTCATCGGCAGGGCCAGCTTCCTGCACCTCAGCAGGTATATCGAGTTATTAAGCTATTCCTGTTATTAAGCTATTCCTAATAGGTGTTTTGATGGAGATAAATCTATCTTCAATTGTGGCAAATATGATATTACCTCTTCTGCTAGATGACTACATCTGTTTGTGTATCTGCACGGTCGAAAGAATGGACTTGAACTAACATTTAGTCATTCGGTGATCAAAATGAATAAAATTTAAAAGATCTTCAGTACTGTGCCTAATCCTGAAATTGGTTCAACAAACATGACCAACGAGGAGAATTATGTGCAATAGGTAAATGGTGATGAGCAATATCAGTCCGCCTATGAACTACTTTGTGTTTGTGGATGGAATCCTCCATCAAGAAATTAGAATGGCAGTTCCCGCCCCTTTGGGTTAGTTTGCTTATTAGTAGGCGAAGTATTTTCTTTTGACAACGGTGTCTTTTTGTTGCAGGTATAGTTCCTTTTGCAATTGGTTCAGAAACTGTTGGGTCGATTACCTACCCAGCTGCTAGGTGTGGTGTTACTGCGTTGCGGCCCACTTTTGGAGCTGTTGGTCGTACTGGAGTTATGAGCATATCTGAAAGCTTGGTACCATATCTCTTCCACAAACACAGAGTTCGATTCCATTTCATATGTGTTTTATCTTTTATTATAAGCAGCACTGACACCTAAATCTGGCTGTTCTATTAGGACAAACTAGGACCATTTTGTAGAAGTGCAGCAGATTGCGCTGTTGTTCTCGATGCCGTCAGAGGAAAGGACCCAGATGATCTTTCATCCAGAGACATCGCGTTAGTTGATCCATTTTCAGTTGACATCACAAAACTCACTGTCGGTTATCTTGAGGACGCTGACAAGGAAGTAAGTGACTACTTTCCATTACCAAAAATTTCAACTTATGACTAATTCTGTAATTCAATCCGTTTCTTCATCTTCTGCGAGTGCCAGGATTAGACTGTTTAATTATGTCAATGACAGGTTGTTAATGTACTTCAATCAAAGGGAGCGAAGATGGTTCCGTTTGATCTGAAATATACTGCTGACAGTGCTCAAGGTATTGTCAACTTCACTATGGACGTTGACATGCTGGCCCACTTTGATGAGTGGCAACGCTCAAACAAGGATGACGAATTTGAAGCTGAAGACCAATGGCCTCTTGAACTTCGCCGTGCCCGTGTAATAACTGCTGTAGACTATATTCAGGTATATTTCTTGTTCTAGAAAACATCTCGAGGTGTTAAAACACTTTGGCTTCAGATAGAGCCTGATCCACTTTGCAGTTGTTGTTCAGACATTAACAGATTAATATTTGTATGTGGGAATCAAATATTTTGTTAAGCGTTAAAAGAATGAAGTTGTACTTCACAGGCACAGAGAGCTAGAAGCAAATTGATTCAGGAAGTCAGAGAAAGCTTCAAAGTTGACGCGTTTATTGGAGATGCAACTGATTGGGAGAAAGTTTGTGTGGGCAATCTTGTGGGTATGCCAGTAGTGGTGGTTCCAATAGGATTTAAGAAGATACCGAATGCTCCAACAGACGATACTCTCAGGAGGACAACAATCACTACAGGCATTTATGCTCCTCCTGACCATGATCATGTTGTAAGGCTCTAATTCTCTTGCTCATGTTATTGGGATTTGTTAGGGACACCTCTCACTGCAACTCTAGGATCATCTATAGCTAAAGTTAGTGTGTTTAGAATGAGTGGTCTTAGTATATTAGTATGTGTGTGCATTTTATTTGTTTTTTGTATATGTTACATCGTTCGAACAGAAAGCAATGAGTTCATTTGAACTCAAGGAACGCACCCTAAATCCACGTTTACTTTCAACACTATTGACCTTCGATAAGTGTAGTTCTTTGTCTTATTATTGAGATGTGGCTTTTGGAATCTTAGCAAAAGCCTGATCGTTTTGGAATTATGTTCTTTGCTAAGCAACCTCCATATTGATTTTGTGTGTTCCTTTTTACGCGCAGGCTTTAGCAGTGGCAATGGCTTATCAGTCAGTCACCAATCATCATAAGCAGCGTCCTCCAATTGATGATATTGGGCCAAACGATTCGATTCCAAACTCATCCACATCCATGATACCCGCAAGACAACTACGTGGTTATTGATCTCCGTGGGGCTTCTGCCATCACTTTGCGTCGTTTAACTTATTATTGAAGATGTGTACCACTAGTTGTAATAGTTACAAAGTATTATGTAGTCTTTTCTTAGTTCCAGTAGGAGAAAATACTTCTCTTCTACTTGTTTCGCTAGATGAGATATTCGGGGGGGGGGGGGG